>JAVCKT010062042.1:0-16014 GCA_032273925.1 Rhynchotus rufescens
CCCGCGGAGGGCGCCGCGGAGCCCAGGTGAGTGCCGGGGTGCGCGGAGCGGCGCGGGGGCCAAGTCCGCGCCGGAGCGCGCCCAGCTCCGCGGCGGGCTCCCCTCGGGAAGGAGTCGCCCTTTCCTGCCCTGTGTCGGGAGGGCAGGTCTCTCGGCCGGGCGCTTTCTCGGAGCGATGCGCACGAGGTGAAAATAGAGCCGCTGCCACCTCCGCGCTGCGCGGGGCGGCTTGTGAGCCTCGATTTCCCGTGCGCGTCCAACAGGAGCTTGCTGAGGAGCGGTGGGACCCTCACCAAGGTGTTTGTGGTCCCCCTCACCAAGTAATGCTTGTCGGGTGGAATAGCACCTTTCCATGCTCACGGACGACAAGGGAGTTGGTCCTTGAAGGCATGTCAAGACGGTGGGGCAGGAAACAGGGCTAGTTCATTTTATTGTGTAGCACCAGCCTCATGCTCAAAAAGCATGACTTGGGGCTGCGCTGTTTTCTCCTGGAGAAATTCGTACACTTTTCATAAAGAAATGGACTTCTCAGCACTGCCTCACTAATTCTGATGTGTGTTTAGGAGCCGGTGACTTCAATGGGATTGCTCCATGGCTCTAGGCAGACATGTGTTCTCATGCTTTCCCAAGCCAAGACTCAAATCCTGATCTGGAAATCATTCATTTGCGTAAATCACAATTGTTCCAAAGTTTATGGTAGACCATTTGTGGAAAACAACACTGAACACTCCACTACCCAAAGACTAGGAAATCACCAGCACTGTGAACCTTTTTTTTTCTGTGTTTTTTAGGAGCTCTGTAAATATAGAATGAGGTGTAAATATGGAACGAAGTGCTCTTGACTCAACCCCTCCCTAGAGCTACTATCTCTCAGTGATTGCTTGCTAGTTTTAGGCTACCTTCTCAATTCAGTTTTCTCTCAAACTTTACAGCACAGAAGAATCTCTTATTTGGTAAAATGATGATCTGAGATTAATTTGCAAGTATGAAATACATACACGACTGTGATGAACCAAAGCACTTTTGAGCAAATTAGGATGTCCAAAGACTAGCACTTATTCCTTAATAGCCTGATTTTTCTGCAAAGAACTCTTTGATTGCTTTGAAAATTGGAGAAAATTGTGCTTAACTATTCTGTGCTTTTTCCCAGTGAGTGCTGAAATCATCTGTCTTCTCAGTTACCGCCCCTTTCTGATAAGGAAGCAGATAAATGTGTATTTGTACTTAGGATCCCTGAGCAAAGTTAGGAAGCGTTTTTGTGCATATGGTTATTTTAACACCCCGGGACCGTGCAGGCAGGAGCGGGGTTGCTGTAGTGAGCGGCTCCGAGTTTTATAGCCCGTGGCTGCTGCTGCTGCTGCTGTGCCTGGAAGCTTTGCTTTGTTCGCTGCTGAAAACCACCAGCTTCACCAAGTGGCCACCTGAAGACAGTGGATGTGCCTCGTGCTTTGTGTTCACTCCAATCCTGCTCTTTTTTGCCTGAAACTACCAGATGCCCCTTGCTGGCAGCCGCGGGAGGGTGTGGAAGGGAAGGAAGGGGAGCCAGGGAGTCACACCAAAGGGTTTGGGTGTAGCATAACCTCCCTGTAGGAGGGATATTTTGAAGACACCAGGATCTCTTCCAGGACATCAAAAGGTATCATGTTGTATATTTAATAAGCAAGGGGAAGATTTCAAAGCAAACAGTGAGAAAAGCCTTATATCAGTTCAAAGATATTAAAAGAGTCATTAATCAAACACTGGGAAGGCACCATGATAAAGGAAAAGATCACTGGGCCAACTCTATTTAATTCCATTAAAACTGACAAACTAATCCGTGGCCCAGTTGGACTGAAAATATTATTCTCATTATCTTCAGCAAATTGACTGGTGTGTTAATAATGTTGGCACCTATTTTCCACACACACCCAAATATGTAAATACCTCTGCTTAAGAGCAGCCCTCATATAATTCAATGGGTTTGACCTGTGAACCACCTGTTCAGGGTTTTAATTCTGCAAATGGCTACTGGATTATTCCTTCTGCAACTTTTAAAACAGCTGATCTGGTGCTCTGGAGAGCCAAGTCTTCAGAAGAGCCATGGTAGAAAGCTCTGCAGGTGTGTGGATGGGTAAGGCTAGAAATTAAAAATAACCTCAAAGACCTGGAGACAAATTCTGTGAAAATGGGTGCAGGAAGGCCAGCTAGGAAGTATGGCTTTGAGTGGGAATTAATAAAGTGCACAAGTACAGGCTCGGCTGGTGGCACCTCTGCAGAAAGGAGGTGCAGATGGGTCCCGTGCAGAAGGTCTCTACAGGCATATTAGAAGGGGAAGGAGATAATGTTAAAAACATCACACAGTGTTATAAGACATCCTGGGCTTGTGTGGCACGGGCATGGTGGTTGGCATGGTGGTTTTATGTAAAAAGGAGATTGCTGTAAAAAGGGGATAGATGCTTTTATGTGAAAAGGAGATTGCTGTAAAAAGGGGATAGCTTTCTCCAGTCCTATGACGGACAGCAGGATCAGATGGAGCTCAGCTATTTGGGTCTGTAAACTGTTTTGAAGCCTGGAAAGCATATTGATCTGCCCCAGCATCTAACACCTCTACCCACAAGGAATTATCATTTTAGCTACGGCTCCTTCACACCCAGAATGGGAGTAGGGAGCCAGGGAAAAGTAAGGCTGTCCTGATAAAGACTAGGTTTAGTCATACGTATGGCAACTGTGGCAGGTGCTTGGGGAATTCTGAGCTCTGTTATGTGAGCAAGATTCATAGGACTTGAAGATAGGGTCCTTTTCCCTGCTCTTGTTCTCTCTGTTTGTGATGTGGAGCCTTTCCCTGCCTGGTCGTTCTCTTAAGTGGAGAGGCTCTCACGAGAAGACACAAAATCTCCATGTCATCTCTGTGGAGCAAACAAGTTAAATGTTTGCATGCGCTGGAGAAGCTCTTAGCAAAATTGCTTCTGAGGGTCAGCCATCTCCTCCCAAGAGTCAATGTGCTCTCCTAAAAAGACAACTTTTTTGACCAAACCCTCACCCAGTCTTTGCAATACTCGTAAAAAGAGACAGAGACATAGCATTATCAAATATGCTTTAAAGCTGTGAAATACACATGCGTCCCTAGTTTTCATCATTGCAGCTTGGTCATTAGCTTCTGGAAATACCCCCCCTCACACCTCTGCATGAACACCATGTATTCAGTATTGCTACATCCTAACAGGTAATAGCCTGCACTGAGATACCCACCATATGCCATGCAGAATTATTCTCTTTTTTTTTGCCTGTAAAACTTTGCAGATTTGAATGTCCTGCAGGGATATTGTGCAGATAGTTTCTAATTATGCCATTAGTTCATTTACCAGATTATGCTGATTTGAGAGCCATGTTGTGCTCTTCCCTCTCCTGAATCCATGTCACAGAGGAACTGGCAGGGTCTATCTGGAGGAGATGAACCTGGGACTGGCTGCCTGCACCTTTGAAGCCTTTTCTGTGGCCCCAGCAATACCAGTAAAGCAAAGAACCTTCTCATTTATTTATTTTCAGCTAATTTGTTCTTCCCCACAAGTGAAGTTAGATAGGCTTTCCCATTAAGTTAGAAGACAGTTCTGCTTCACATCATTATTTTTTCCAAGGAGGCCAGACTGTCTCATACCCCAGATAGCAATTGCTACATGCCTCGCTGTTTCTCTTCATTCGCAGTCTGAAATACCCCCGGATCGGTTAAAGCTAACTTTCAATCTGCAGGAGCATCCAACCGGAGCTACGTAGCATATTATTCTCTTAAAACATGCTCTGTGGGTTGGGTCCTACGCTTACTCGCTCCTTACTCGCCGAAATCGCTGATTAGAGTCTTTCTTGTAGGAGAGGAGTTGGAAGGCAAGCACATAAATTGAAAAATACTATTCAGAAAGAGATTTATGCTCCTGTTTCATCAGGGATGCTTATGGGGAGTTATTGCCTGCCTGAAAGCACTGACTCAGAGCTCACATGAAAATTGCCAGTATAATTCCCCTGCTCCGTGTTTCACAGAATCGCATCCTTTGTGCCTGCTTGGAGCGTTTTGCTGATGAAAGGCTGTCAGTTTTCTCCAAAGGAGAGCTCTGCCGACTGCATTGCCCTGTGCGAGAAAAACGCGCAGCAGCTCCCGGTCAAATACCGAACACCTTAACTCTAAAAGGGGCAGCTTCGCATTAGCATCACTGGGCTCTTAATGAGGGTTTTGAGCAGCACAGCTGAGGGGCACGTGTGTGAAGTTTTGCACTAAAGGCAATGCTTGAGACTCAGTGCTGGGCCTCAGCTCCAGACACTCCGTCCTCACCCTGCCCCGTGAGCGGGTGATGCTGCTGCATGGGGGCCACATGATACATACCTAGCATGTAACTTGTACATAGCATATATATAACATCTAACTATATATATAGGCATATGCATATAGTCAGTAACTTCTTTTTGACTCACTTTCTGAGGCTCTTGCGCTCGTTACAGCCCTGAGATGAGGAAACAAAGTGCTCCTCAAACTGCTGCTGCAGGTTTGGTGCCCTGGTTGGCACCTAATTTGAAAACAGTGAGGTCTAAAATGAACCACACTTAATTCTCCTTAACTAGCTCACTATTTTCTAACTGATCCTTGCAGATGTTAGAGGCTGCTCCTACTGAAATTAAATGGACCAGCTGGGTGCACTCACACCCTCAGTGCACTATGACATGCCTCCCTGTGACATAAGGCTAATGCATTTTTCTGTGCAATTCACAACTTCCTGAGTTATGAAAATAAAGTATCTACCTCCTTCTTTTGCCAAGACCAATGACTGTAGCTGTTATATGCTGTAGGCTAGCACAGACCAGCCAAAAGGTCTCTCTGTGCTGTAAATATTTCATAAAGCTGCTGATGGGGCTTAGTGCAGGGTGGGTGAGAACTCCATACTGCAAGAAACAAGGAGAAATCAAATTACACACACTTTGAAAGAGACATCATGGGTGTTTGGAAACTTAAAACCATATGGTGCTTTACCTTCCTGTACTAAAAGCCTGGATCATCACTGTTCTCTTTTTTTTTTTCCCTTGAACTGAAACAAAGGTCTGAAAACCATGAATAATTTGACATACTTCATATTAGAGGTCGATATGAGCAGCTTGGTCTCCTGAAGGATTACAGTTAGGCTGGACTTTAATATGCATGCAAGCCTTTCTTTGGATTGCCAAGCTTGTTGAGTGTCTTTCATGGATAATAAAACACAAACTATTCCTCTTTAACATCTTGTCCATGTTCAAATTCCTCCCACAAGTCCTTGAAAAAGCTGGACATGGGGAGAGGGGAAAATGGAGGTCTTGTTGGCTGTTTGAGCCTTTTACTATTAATGTGTCATGGTCTCCTTCCATGGGTGTTTTCCAATTGCACCAAGTATTGCACAGACACAAAAGGAAAAACACTCTACTGCAAATGAGAAAAATGCAACCTAAAAATAAAGGAAAAGAAAATAGAAGAAATAGTAGGATTTCTTTTTTTCTAGTGCAATAAATAACGCCTATGATTTTAAATCTATGCCTGGAAGCTGGTGCTCAGCCAGGCTGAACTTTATGAGGGCTTCAGAGCTTTAAATGCCACTTTGCAAAATCACATACTGGGGGCAGGAACTATGGTTCTTGGTGCTCCCACTTGCGGAGAAGCCTGGAACCAGAACTTAAGGACCTTTCTACACTTTAAAAAAATTCAAACTCAGGAAGGGGGCTGAGGTTGAAAGTAATGTTAACTTACTGCTTTACATTGCCATTGGAGCTTAAATGTGTAGTATGGGCAAGCTCAAACATCAAGTTCAGGGGAGAAGGGAGGTCATGGCCCAGTCACAGCCCTATATCAGAAGAAAAATTTTGTACCAACTTGCCCAAGTCTCTCATCTCTATTCCAAACTGCTGCACGTGCTTTTGGGTTTTGTCTGCATCCCTTATTCACTGTACATGTCTACTAGAGCCAAAAGATGTTTGGGAACTGATAAGAATATAAATGAATTAGTAATGTATTATGAGGTAGGGGAAACAATGTTACTTAGATGTTTTCCACACCTTCTTAAAGAGTTCAAGCAATTGTTTTTCTGGTTGTTGAGGGAGATTTTTAAGGGATCCACTAATAATGTTATCTTTGCTTCTGTATATTTTGGGTGGTTCAAGGATGTGGATGTAACTAACTGCAGGCTCTTTCCTAGCCTGTTCACATCCCAGAGAGTTTTTGCATAACCTGTGTATGAGATATGGGCTCTGTGACCCTGAAAATGATCTTGCTGCTGTCCCTCCTGGGCCAGGCACTTCAGGGGGTCATCACCATCTCGTGCCCATGCTCAGTATGACATTGTGAGGCTTGTGACAAGGGAACGAGCAGTCTCACTGCCCAGGCCTCCCTGCAGCTGTGTCCCTCCTGCCGGCCCCTCACCAGCTCCCATCTCCAGGCACTGAAGGAGACTTTGGAAAGTGTGGGTATTGGGAGCAAGAGTCAGATTGTGGAGAGAGAACTGAGAGCTGGTGTCATCTGGCAAGGCAGTTTCCTGAAGCAGATGAAATCAGGTTGTCTTCTCCTGCAGTTTAGGGGCACATGAGGCTGTGGGCAACTCCAGCCCAAGGGAAGTGTTCCTGCAGAAGAGCAAGGAGCAAACTAGCAGCATTACACGGTTACACGGCAGCCTCCAAGGCTTAGGAATTGAGTGCAAAGCTAAAAATAGCTTTAAAATGCAGAGGCTAGAGTTAATTTCATCCCTTGGTTTAATTCTTATAATGCATCTTCATTTTATCTGTTCTTCTTTGTTTGATAGCGAATTGCACATTCTAATTGACCATTTAATAAGACATTCCTGTAAGGTTAAGCGCTGCAGTAAAATAGTCCTTATTTATTGATGGATTTATACCTAAAAAGCTTGCGGGCAGCACACTATGAGCTCATGATTTTAATGGGAATGTAGCATTTATACTGACAAAATTTCCATCATTTCACAACCAGACTATTCCTTTTAATGATGCATGCAATGGGCATTATTCAAGAGAAAATAAATAAATCATAGTTCTTTCAGAATTACTACTTTGAGTGCATGCAGTCTCTTTCCTCCTTTTTTCTTTTGTTTTGTTTTTAAGCCATGATGAAATTGATAACAAAATTTATTTTCGTAAAAACGTGCTACTTCTATGACTGGTTTATAAAAGTAAATATTTTTAAATGCTGTCTTCATCTAACAAAGCATGGAAGCAATTTGGTTTTGACTCTTTCAAGCATAATTCTTTTATATTGATTACACAACAACAAACATGTTAATGGACCTTTTTACATAGCAATGTTTAAATAATTTCACTTTCTGGTATGGAAATACTAACATAGTTTTAATTTGGGGAGAGAATAGAGAGAATATGTTAACTAGAGAGAATATCTTAAGCATGCAGGCTTTACAAGGCTGAGCAGCATTGTGTGATCTTGAAAGTGATTCTGAAAACGGGTCTATCTGAAGTTTCAGTTACACTACAATATTTTTGCTGATAGTGGAAAAATACATGGGATGTTAGAGGTCCCAGAGAGCTTGAAATGTACAGTGAAAGTAAAGGTAGAACGTTGACAGGTAAAGCCAAGTGTTGGGAAAATCAACAGACTTACTGGCAGTGTCCCAGTACCTAACATGACTAAATTACCAAAAAAACTTTCTAGTCATCCACCAGTGTTAACCTAATGTGCCCACTTTTGTCCTCATGTGTGTTTTCCTTTGCACTGAATTTACAAGTGTGTGTAGATGTAGCCGGCAATTTCAAACACAGCTTCTCTGGTCATGCTCATCCATAGCCTCCTTCCCTCAGTCAGTGTTATCCAGACAAATAAAAATGCTTTCTGAGAAATCAAAAAGTATTCATTTTTTTCTGACATCTTATGTGCCACACAACCTGAGGAGACAGCCTTTCTCATGGTACTGATGGTGAGCAAATGGTGTCTTATAAGCACCTGCCAGCTCTGTTATTTTATGGGCACCTGCCAGAAATTCCTTAGTGTCCTCATTCCTTAGAGTAAGTCACTTTATAAAACTACCCTCTACCTTAGTTATTGAGAAGTACTGTACAGTTACATACTGATTTGGGACTACAAGCAGGAAAGAGCTTGAGTGAGAAGCTCCCATTGATGACCTCTTGGTGGACCCAGCTTGGTGGATCTTCTACTTGTTCACTCTACATTTCTCAGAGCAATGAGTCTGTACAGCATTCCAAGAGAGTTAAAATGGTCTACATTTGTTCTCGTTATCTTCCTACTTTCCAGAATTCTAGTTGTAGGGGTTTAACCACCCCAGTTCTCCTGCAATGGGGCTTTTTCCCTAATCCCATGCTTCCTGATCACTGTCCCCAAGTGAACACCAGGATCACCCCTCTCCAAGTGCACTGTCTCCAGAAAAGTGTACTGAGTGAGAGGACACTCAGTCTAGCCCAACATTTCACTTCAGACTAGAGGGCCATCTGGCCAAACCTGTAATCCCAGTGGCAGCAGATCACACAATCTCCCAAGGTCCCATTCAGCATAGTATTTGTAATGGGATCTGGCTCCTGTTTTTTCAATGCATCATGGAAGTCACATCTTTCTACACTTCAAGGAAGCTGTCAAAACTCCCACTTTATTTGTGAAGAACAATAAAACATTGATTATTGTTTTTCCCCTTGTCTCTTAGTAGTTAAACATATTTTGTCCTTGCTGATGTTAAATAGAACGGCCAGGTTCTTGTGGTGTGGCAGCTTGTTTGAAAACTATTCATCCAGTTTCTCTCTATCCCTGTGCATTGTAACCAAGGAAGATACACGCCACCAAGAAGAAGCACATAGGAGTAAATATAGGTCAAGGGGATGTTATTGGAAGTCTACCAAGATGTTATAGTTCTGTAGATATCATGCAAATACCCATTTTGTAGGCATTTGTAAACAGTTTCTGATTAAGGTTTCCTCTTGTATCTTGAGTCCCTCAACCACTCCCCATCCTGGGAGTCCATTGCAAACTGGCAGTCACCATGTACCACCTGGATCCCAGGGTAGACAGGACACGTTGTCACTGCAGTCACTGCTTGGCTTGGTGGACTGCTGGTAGCATCTGCTTGTTGGCACTAAAAAGAGATGTCTTAAGTGAACATGTTCATGGGCAGGAGCTTTAGAGAAATGCCAGGAATGGTCTCCTGCACAAAAAAAGAGTGAGTTCACCTTCATCTACCTCCATACATCTTGCAAAATGACTTCATGGGATTGTACAGAATGTTTTGAAATGTTCCTCTGACTTAAGGACATCATATTCCATTACTGTAAGCTCTGGAGTGGCTGTTTCTTCTATTTGCCTCAATTCCCAGCAGAAATTAAACACAGGAGCTGGGATGCCGACATTTGAGATTAATGGAATTGTTCAGGTCTCGAAGCAGTGACAAAATGAAAAGTTCTTCCTAGCAGAAAAGATAATTAGTCCCTTTCAGATCTTCAGTCTGACACTAGCGTTACCATCAATTATTCTCTGTTGGGAATATTACATCTCTTAATAAGGTTCATTGTAATATCATCCTTTCTCAGTAGTAATCTGAAGAGAGAAGACCTCTTCAAATCATTGTCTCACTGTCTTGAGATTTTATTAACATTTCAGCCTCCCACTTATCACCTGCTACCTTGCACGGTCTTCAGCACCTGAACAAATCCAGGAGTCTCAACTCAAGCATCTGGAATTCAACTCCTTCCCCATCCTATATCTTTTTTTTTTGGTAAGAATTTAAAGAGAAAAGAAAAAGTGTTTCCAAGCTAAAAGGTGTTATAATAATTGAAGTTAAAATCCCCAGGGTGGAGAAAACCTGTCAAAATAATCTGGCAAATCTTTAAGAGTGGCTCTCAAGGAGAGAGAGGGGCTCCAGAGTGTTGATTTCAGTTTAATAAGGAAATAGTGTCAGCTCCAGGTCTCAACTCCTACTCTCTCAGGTCAAAACTGTAGTTCAAAAAGCTAAGCAGGCTGTCCTCCTGTATTTCCAAAGATGAGACAAAATTGTCAAGCTCCAAAGTGCTCAAGTGCAAAATATGTTGTATTTTTAAGAAGTGAGCTGCTCTCCTAGTGCACACCTCTTTGAGAGTTTAATAAAGCCTGCTTATAGTCAAGGCCATTTGGTTTTCTCAGGTCCAGATAGATCCTTACTTCCTCCATGCCACTATTTCTAGCACAACCTGTCAACCAGTTGCCTTCAATGAAGTATTCCCACCAGTGCTTATTTTCTAACTCAGCCTATCTTGAGCTCCCTCTTCTATTTCTCCATCTATTATTTTGTCTGATTTAACATCTGATGTCTGAGACAATCAAAAGAGGCTGAGGAGATTTAGAGGCACAGCTGTGTGACTAAATCTCCTAGATACTTTTGACAACCAGCCTTTACATTCAGCTCCCAATTATTTTGAATAGAAAACTGTTGAAAATAAACAGAAAGAATTACATAAATTTCCTTTGGCTCCAGATTAGGACATTCTATGGGTAAATAATCTCTGAATGATCCTGTTCCAAATTAAATAAATCACTGGCTTTGGTGGGTGTAATATGAGGTTAGCAATAAAAGCTGTTTAAAGTCTTGTCAAAATGTTGAAACCCTAATCCAGACTTAGTCAGGACTGGTACGAGCTGTTTCCAGTACACCTGTCTGCAAAGTCTGTCTCTCAGAACAACAGACCCAGCCTGTTTCTGCCTACCTGGACTTCTCGCTCAGATGTCCAGGGCAGATTGCTGCCTCTTTGCTCCATCTCTTTGCTCGATCTGTTTCTGCAGCACCTTGCATATTTGGGTCACAGCCCATTAGGGTTTGGGATTTGGGAATTTGAGACTTTGCATGACAATTTTTCAAAATTTGGGGGAAAATAGAAATCTTTCCATTGGCATCCAAGAGCCCTGGGTCAGGCCTGTAAAAGACTATGCGTGGATGAAACTCAAGGACTATGTTTGCATGTCTGTGAACTCAAACCAACATGACAGTAAATCATCTCCCATACACAAGTAAGATATTGCACGCAAGGGTATATTGACAATATCCAGGATGCACAGAAAAACAACCTCAAGATAGAACTACTATTAAAAGTAAATTTTAAAGGAAGAAGCAATTTGATAATTCTTCTCTAAAGAAGTACAAAGCGCTAGAAATAGTCCATGAGTTTTTGATGAACCCAGAAAATTAAGTTCACCCATCTGCTGAAGATTTTGCTATGTCCCAGGCACTCTCCTAAAAGGGGAATTTATCTCACACTGCTCAACAAGCTTTCTTGCTGTACAGACAGAATAAGTTAGTCAGTAACCTGTGCAAAACTGACAGTTCTTAACTAAATACACAAGAGTGGTTTCAAATTCCTAATATAAGATCTTTCCAGATAAGGAGCCTATAGTAATGTGGGGAAACCAGCCATCACTATATCAATGTCAGGCCTGGACATATAACCCTACCCTGTGTAATCCATCAGAGTTCATTCATCTATCTCAACTAAAAATGACCTTACACATGAATATATGAAACTCTAATGCCATCCTATTTTCTAGTTCCTCTGTTCCCATAAATTGTGTTCAGTAAAAAACTGGGAATGTATATGAGAATCAGCTCTTTGCCCTTTTAGACTAACAACAACAGCAACAACAACAATAAAAATGCAGCAGAGTACTAAAACTAAAAATAAGTCATAACTTGAGAATCATGAAAGATTCTAGGGTGAACACAATTAGAAAAGGAGATTAATGGTGTATTTTTTATGTATGTCTGAGTTGCAGGCAGATACTGAACTGCTGATAACATGAAGCATGATGCTGATGTTGCTCAACTTTTTTTTTAAGACTACTCCAGCATCCATGCTGAATAACAGCTTCCAGTTCTGAGGAAATGTGCAGCTAAAATTTAAAGTTATAAACATTTATTTGGGAAGAGAACAGGTAAATGCTCTGTATTAGTAGTTCCCAGAAGAGAGGTGAATTGTCAGTGTCAATGGATGATGCATGTAGTGTCTGAAGTGTTTTGGGTTTTGCACTGTTGTTAATATAGCTCTTTTTTTCTTTAGTCTCACAGTTATAGTGAGATATCAGATGGAGTTGTCCTACATCAGTTTTAATGGAACAATGGACGGGAATAACTAGTTAATATCATTATATCATATGGGGATGTGGGGATGAAGACATGACAAGTGAGAGTAAGATCAGTAGTACAGCAACATCTTTTACACTTTTTTTTATTTGGAGGGGGAGCATGGTTGAGGAGTGGCATCTACACTATTTTTTTCCCACAGGAAAGAACATTAATAGTCTTAACTTTGATTGAAGATTGCAGTTATCCACTCACAGCATGTGGGAGCACAGAGACATTTGGATAAACCACAAAAACAAGGAAATTTCTTAGCATGCTGCTTTCCTCAAAAACACCTTTTGAAGGTATAGGGCTGACTGCTTTAGGGATAGACTATGTGAAGAGGAAAGCAAGGCTGGAACAGCCTGCTGAAGCGCATCTAAGGTCGGCCCCTCATGGAAGACTAGGAGGTCACACTTGACTTGGAAGGTATTCCAATATGTTTTAAAAATTTACGTAATTAAATAATTCAGCAAGCCATCTGAATTCTAATGTAGTGTTAATGGGATCTTTCCAGAATTGCAAATATCAGCTGTGAGAATGACATAGCTACAAGCTCATCTAAAAGTAACTGTCCGTCAAAGGTGGGTGCCTGAACATCCATCACAGCACAGGGCAGCATAAGTAGTGGCACCACTACAAAAGGCATGTGGCACATATGAAATAATCTCCTGAACTGCCTGTTATTCCCACTGCAGACTATCAGAGTCCACCACAGTGAATATGCTGGCAGCCTCCTGGTTAGCAATCACTGTGGAAGAGCATCTTCTCCTTTAACAACGCTGTGCCAGCAGGTCACTGAGAGAGAAGCACAGTGGTTTGAAACGTGGGGTACCTTTCACACACATGTTTTGCAACGATGAGTTGCTGAAGGGGCTGCACAACACTGCCATGTCATTTTGGACTATGTTTGTATTTCTTGCCAGGTGCACATGCAGTATCAATGTTGCAGAAGAAAACCCAGAGGGCATTCAATAGCTGCTTCCCCACTGCTCATCAGACCTCACAACCCTCAGGCAGCATGGGGCATAGGGCAGCACTCAAATCTAAGAGAAATGTGGGAAGAAGACGATGCCGCTCTCCTCATTCAAGGCTGCTGACATGGTTGGGATAGCCTCCAGCATAATTTCTTGCTCCTCCTGACTCCTACTGGATCCATCTTCTATATCAAGGCCTATGAAAAGGACGTCACGAAGCCTGAAACAGTTTTGGCCCTTGGCTTGCCTTTTATAGAACCCATAAATAAACTATTTTGATATGAATGTCTAATGGAGTTAATAGAGCATATAAAACAACTGTCTACTGTGTTTCAGCATATTTAATTTGCTGCAGCAACTTACACCCATTGGAGCTGCTTTTGCCTCTCTTTTACAACCCACCTGGGCTCTGAGAGATGCCTTCCCATGCCAGGAGGCCCCGTGTAGCTACGCTAAATCCAACAGAGCGATGCAGTCCCATGAAAGCATGAACCTGCTCTTTGCTTTCCAGTGCAGCACTAGAAAAGCAGCAAAGCAGCACCAGAGTAAAGCAGTTCCCTTTCTGCAGCCAGGAGAGATAGGAGGGACCCTGTGGCATCTGGATCATGAACTCTGAATCATGCTGCTCTGCAGCATGAACCTCGGGACCTCTCAGTTTGCACCACAGGCTAGTGCCTCTCTCCAGTGCTTTCTCCAAATACATGCTCTTATTTTGTAAATTGATAGGAATATGGCTCATTAGCCCAGCAGTGCTGCTTGTGCCCCATGATATGATGTTGCACAAGAGCAGTGATTCCCCCACTCCACCTCAAGCCCATGGCTCTGCGCATGCCCTAGGTAAAACAAAAGTTTACCTGCTTTTCACAGGGGTGGAGGATTGCACCATCCATATCTCCCAGTCTTTGGTCAGAGGAACGTGTCCTTGTATGTCAGTAACAGCTGACATATCAGTGTCAGCTGATATATCATAGAGCTTAACCTGGATTTAACCTTAAACATGTGTAAGATAGTCAGGAAGGAAAGGGAAGAAATGGAAACTTTATCCACTTTCCAGAGTATGATCATAAGTCTACTGTCAGTGATTGTTATACCAGTTCTGGGAAAAGTTATGTATTGATGGGTTCATGGAACTACTCCACCATGGAAACTAGACAGTTCTTCAAATTACTTCTTTGTAGTAACAGTCAGAATAAAGCATTCTCATGAGACCTCCTAAAAGGAACTAGGTACAACCTGGTAGTCAATAGGTTTGGAGCAACATGTTTGAGGCAACATGCTTGAAGCAACAAGTTTCACACTGCTCTCACTCCTCACACGGTGATATCCACAAGCAACATTTTAGGGCTGTTTTTTGTAGACACAGTCCACTTGGACAGCGAACAGAGAAATGAATATATGATGTTTGTGGTAGAAAAACAAATGGAGGGGAAAGACAAGCAATGTCAAAATGATACTAAAGATATCTCCTCTCTTATGCTTCTATTATAAGTATTTTACTCTGTGCTTCAGTACTGGGGTTTATTGATGGAAGTGGAGATTTCTGGCATACAGACACATATGGGGTAGATAGACTCTTTCGTTTTGTGTCTGGGTGATACCTTAACCTTTCAGAACTGCATTGCTCAAAGCACTGGGGGTCTTAAGGGGCAAGAGTCAAGACCAAATTAGAAACACTGCTGATATGGATGAGATCTGAACTCTCAGCTCACAGTTCTCACCCTCTTCAGCTACTCAAACTTCCCCGTGGGCTGAAAATTCCTCTCATTCAACCCGAAAGTGACTCTTTGCAAGTTTGACCAAAAAGGTCAGCTCCTTCCATTTTGCAAGCCGGGAAAATGTTTTATTTCTCCCATTTGGTACTCCTGAGGCTTCTCCATGAGGCTGGGTCTGACAGTTATCTTTCCTGCAGTAGCTGTGCTGTTGTTTATGAGTTGTGTCACCAGATCAAGGACTTAGAGGAGCAAATAAATAGACTGTGTAGCATCAGAGAAGATGAGCATTAGATAGACAGGCTATTCTCTAGAGACCCTTCAGTCTGAAGAGCCTCAACTTCCCACAGCAGTGGAGATGCAGATGGGCTCTGTGCTGTGTGAACTAGTGAGTCATAGTTCTGTAGAAGATGAAGGCTGGAAACTGGTCACTTTTTGTATGAGGGGAAAGGCTCTTGTTCCTTATGAAGATCTGCATTTGTTTAGAAGGTGCAGTGTCCTCCAAACTGAGGAAGAGCTGGGCATGGCTTCAAGGGAAGCAGCTGGGTTGATGAACCCTGTGCCATGCAGGACCACCTGGAAGAAGCAGGCAGTGATTGTTGTGGGTGGGTCCCTCAACAGTCACCCATCTCTACATCTCTTGTCCGGAGAGGTTTGCTGCCTGATGGAGGCTCAGATCTGAGATGTTATGGAAAGACTGACAAAATTTATATGCTTTTCTGCCTATTACCCACTCATATCTTCCATGTGGGCACCAATGATACTACCAAGGGTAACTTGGAAAGTATCAAACAGGATTACAGAACTGTGGGGATGATGACCAGGTTCTGGAGACCCATTTTGAAAAGAAGATCTTTTTTTTCAATAAAAATAAATTATTTTCTACTCAATCCTGCCAGTGAGGGGAAGGATGGGAAGAGTAGACAGATTCTACAAGTACCTGGCTGCATAGCTATTCTCAGCAGCAGAGTTTTGGATTCTATGACTGTGGGACCTTGTTTGAAAATCAACAACAGATTGGGAGAAAAGAATCCATCTCACTGAGCAGGGCACACACATCTTCTTTGCCAATAGGTCTTCCAACCTGGTAAGAAGGGCTTTAAGCTGGGAAAGATGGGTGAAGGGGAAAGATATAGGAACCATGCCATCAATATAACAGTTCAAGTGGGGATATCTGAAGCCTCACGTGTAGCTAAGCTAATGTCTGCAAGACAAGGCTATAGGGAAACCTCTTGC
>JAVCKT010062105.1:3416-16010 GCA_032273925.1 Rhynchotus rufescens
TAAAAAAAAAAAAAAAAAAAAAAAAAAAAAAAAAAAAAAAAGCCTTTCATTTTAGGGAATCCTTAGAGATGTGATCTTTGTACAATTTCAACCACAGAGAAGAACATCATACATCATGAGCGATCTAGCCAACAGAGCTTGAAATTTATAAAATCCATGATCTCTTCTGGACAGACTGTTTCAACGGTCATAAATCCAGAAGTGGCTCATTAATTTTAAGACACACAGGGTAGGTAAGGATGGCCTCACAGAATTCTTAGGGCAGTAGTTACAAAGAGTAAAGACAGGGCTTCAGCAGAGCACGGCAGCTGGACACAGCACATCAGTCCACTGGGTCTTACCACCCAGGGCACCCCTACTTCACACAACAGTGCTGCTGTGTCTGGAGATCGGAGCAAATCAGAATAGACCTGGAGCAGTGCAGCACTTTGCAGACATTGATATCACCAGCTTCTCAGGAAAACAGTGAGTAATACAACTGCTGAGCTTCTACCCTAAAAGGCAAATCTCTGGGACAAAGCAATGCTGTGCAGAGAGCTACTCCTTTGAGAGTGAGCTCTCCTGGAAGCTCAGGTATAAAGGGACTCCTGCTATGCCTATGCTGCAGAGGGTAAGTTTCCCCAGAATCCACCTCAAGGGGTTATCTCCGAAAGAGTAACACGCAGATGGGCATGAGGGAAAAATAATGGCCACACTGTCCTATAGGTTCTCATCTAGGGCCTTACTATACAAAGGTTTATTTCTTACACATTGGCAGAGAGGTCAACATTGACACAAACTTGAAACACAGTATCAGTGTGAGCATCTATTATCCTTTTAACATTATCTGTTACATTAACTGCAAAGGGCATTTGATTTACCAAAACTAGTATTCAAACAGCACATATCTACAAGAATTAATATCAAAATCATATATGAACTATAGAACAATTTATATTATAGGCATTCTACACATGTTGAAGGGCATGAACAGCCTACTATACATTACTTACATATTCATATTAATAGAATAGTCTGAAGCTGAAAACAGAAATGCATATATATATTTGGATGCTTTACTACATATGCAATGATTTACAAATGGTTCATTACTGACCTGTTCAGGCTCCACATGGCAAAACATGGAGATTTTTTCCTTCACTGCCATTTCTATAGGCTTAGCACTTCTGCAGACAATCTGTCGCAACCAAAAGTAAAATCATAAATCTTTTCTAGGAAAACCTGTAGAAGATCCTCAATAATATTCCTGAATAGACCACCTCATTCAGAAATTCTGTGGAAATATACTGTGAGTTCTACTATACATCATAGCTCACAATCAATTACCCCAACACCACTTGCCCATACTGACCCCCTTTTACCTCTTAACCTTCCCAGCTTCCTTTGTAGAGTTTCTTTCTCCCTTATGCTCTCCTTTTTTGTAGCCATTATTGTAACACTCTAAGTCAAGCAGCATTTTAAGCACAACTGATACAATTAATCAAAAAAAAAAAAAATGACCTCATCAATTGAACTCAGAGCAACAATACTTAGTTTACATCCATATTTTCTAGCCTTGAGTACTTCAATGCCTTTTTGGAAATTGTTAATTCACCCACTATGATCAAAAGAAAGGATTACAACGAAAAAAAACACTCTTTTACAATTTTCTATTTTTTCTAGTGTAATTATGCAATTATACTGTGATTATTTTGCCGATGGAAATAAAATTCAAGTATTCTAAGAATGTATGCTTTTTTTTTTCAAAAAAAAAGTTTGTTTGGAGTTTGTTGGAAGGTTTTTTGCATTAGCTAATTTTAGGAACTTAGAAACACTGATTTGCTGTCGGAATGTATAGATTACTTACCTTCATCATTTGTTTTGAATCCTGCACCAAATATAACAATTCTCTTAAAAGAATAATTTATTATTTTCCCCTTCTGTCTAGTAAGTGCAACTACTTAACACACTAAGATTTTTTTTTGTTCAGAAACATCTTGATGATCATTGATCACCTTCCAGGATGCAACTTAGCTAAGCTGAAACTGAAAAAAAATCTAATCAACTTGCCCTAGCAAGAAATTTGAGAATCAGAAAAAAACAATGCCAATGTTGCAAATGCACAAGAAAATTAGCAAATATTCCAATAATCAAAAAGAACTTTGACATAATGTGTACATTTTCTTCAGCTAAGCATAACAGAACTTGTAATGGTATTTAAAAATTGGGTAATGTTTGAAGATATTATTCATAAACCACGATAGCCTGAGTACATGAACATACCCAGTTTGGAATCTGTAATCCACCTTGCTGTGATAATTTAAAGTTAACAACAGAGCTAATGGAGTCACATAAATCAGAAGCATCGAAGCAGCATGAAATGAAAAACTAAGTAACAGCAGCTGAGATGCATCCAAAAGCAACAGAATACAGAAAGGAAGAGATGAATAGGACAGCACGAGCAAACATAAAAACATCACTTTTCAAAATGCCATAACCAAGTCCTCTAAACCTGCACAGACACCATGTGTTCACTAAGCTCTTCAAACATTCCATGGAGAGCAGGCCCTGCAGGCAAACAGCTGAGACAACCCAGAGAGCCACAGTGAGGCCATAGCCACCAAGAACAAGTGGGCTTATATAGGGCTTACATAGGGCAGCAGAGCTTACAGAGGCAGCTCTCCTAACTGCTGTCCTAGCATCTTTCCCACATGCTGTCTTGCATTTGGCCCCACGTTAAGAGATCATCCAATTAAAAAAAAATAAATGGACTGTCCCTTCTGGGAGTCCCTGGGCTATCCCAAGCATAATCAAGTTGGGAGAAAGTAACTACATGAGTCCATTATATTACACATACACACACGGCTTTTAAAAGCTGATTTTTAGGGGGAGAAAAATTATCAGGCACTAGCAATTATCTTAACTATCTCTAGAAATTAGATGCAATCTTCCCTACCCAATTAGCATAAGAGGGATTAAAAAGATGCTTGTGAAGTACCATGTAATTTAACATTCAGTTGAAAATAGTTTTCAAATAGAATAACACACAGACCAAAGAGTCTGCCAAAAATAATGGAAAGAAACACAACCAAAAATTTAATTGTGTGAATATAATTTTAAGAATCATTTCTCCTTCTGAGGCTATCGCTGTTATTCAGAATCAATGGCTAATGTCACCACTAATGTCACTGCTCTTTCATTTCTGAGAAGGGCTAAGAGGTCTTTTCTCCAAGTGGAATTTAGGTGCACGGAAAGAACACAAGGAATGAAAACACTTGACAGCCTCCAGAATCAAGTCCAAAAAATATTCTTTGACTTATTAGAGCAGACTTACATTTAAAAAAAAAAAAAAAAAAGTCATCTCCCAGGGAGAGATCAAGAAACAGACCGTCTTCAACTCTGTCAGTGGCAGCTCAGGAAGATGTGAAGTGTCTGAACTGTGGTTGTACCAGCATGTGAATCCTGTGCTGCCTCAGCCTCACTGCCACTAACACCTGAGCAAGCCAATTAGAGTGACCCCCAGCTCTCTTCTCAATAGCAGGGCAATATGACAACAGGGAGCTGCAAATCAGTTGTATATGCTCTCTGCTCCCAAGGAAAAGCCACAGCAAAGCACATGTTGCATCCAGGGAAAAAAGCACATACTTGCTAGCAGGGGCGTGAGACTAGAAGAAGTTTAGCCTTTGATGTCTTCTGCTCCCTGGCATACGATGAAACTCTGGGATCATTATACCTCAAATGCACGTTAATCACACAAAAAGAACAAGGAACTCTGAAAATGAATCTGTAGGTTTTATAGTTCCAGTTAGGAACATTTTTAAAGACAAATCATTCTCAAAGGAAATATTACTTCTCTTTTGTCATACATGAAAAGAGATTTGTGAAAGAATTTTTGATCCTAAGAGCATTCTAAATTGTCCCACAACGTAAACTGAGAAATCTGACCTTTTGATTATTTTTAAGTAGTGCTTTAAAATTTTGATTATTTTTAAGCAGTGCCTTCCCTCTATAAGAAGAACATACCTCCACTCCCAAGGTACTGAAGGGATTTGGACTGTGTTAACTTAGAGTAAGTTTCTATAATTTCATTTCCCATAGCTTTCAATGCAGCACTGCACCTTATATGTTGCATTTCTCTTACAGCTCTCATCTCTCATGAGAGAATAAGGCAGATTCAATGAACAGTGCTCACGTAAGGATACTTTTAAATGAAATATAGGTAAAAATCTGTATATGTTGACTCCTGAACTCACCAAATCTGGAGATAAACCTAAGCCCCTCAATGCTCGGACACTGTTCTGTGTTGGTTTGGTCTTCTGCTCACCAGTGGCATTAGGCTGAAAAGTATAGAAAAAGAAGTCATTGTAAGTAATAATACATGCAGGAAGTAACCATACATCTAAAGAGCTGCAACATGCCACCAACTGACACTGTTACTGCATCCATTAGAAAAAAAAAATCAGTAAATATATGGTCCAAATTCAGGTCAAGCTCATTTTTTTTCTGTTGGTTTTGTTAGTGTTTTGGGGTTTTTTTTCTTTTTTTTTTTTTTTTAGGAAAAAGAACAATATAAATGACTCAAAAGAAGAAAATTTCAAAAGTTGGGCTTTGCTTATAAATGTCCAACACAGCACAAAGTCTATAGAAATAATCAGATATAGTAAGGAAGATTCTGTTCTCAAATACACAGAATCAATCCCACTGAAAATTAGCTGCATAGTCTCTTTTCTGCACAAGGTGCAATCACATCATCACTATTAAAGCTCTGCTTTCCAAAACTCTCTCAGTGAATACTTCTCCCTTAAAATAATAACAAAAGCTCTTCGTGAAGTAAAATTTAGACTTAGAAGGGAAAAAATCATCCCTGTACAACAAGCATGTGCAACTCTCTAGATAAATTAATACTGATAAATTTTTCCCTTTTTTTGTAACTTAGAATATAAGACCCTTGTATCAATAAAAAATTCCAGGGCCTTTCTTAATCACTTTATTAAGTAAAGTGAGGTTTCCTATCTCTTAACCTTTAATCCCTTCCAACAATCCCTCTGAAGGGAACAAAGTAAGGAAATATATAATCCAACACAGATTATTTAATACAATATTAATATTTAATACAATAAATGTGTTAAAATACATTTATAACTTACCTGTGGTACCAGACTAACATGGATATTACAGAAGTTATCTCTCTTTGCTTTGAACTGGAACTGTCTAAATGCCTCAACAAATGGCATTCCTTCAATGTCTCCAATAGTTCCACCCAGCTGAAAAAGAGAGCTTGGATCTGTCAGAGTGGCAGAAAGTCAAAGCAGAAGAACATCTACCTCTTGAAGTTTCAGCAATTTCTATTATTTTTATCAAAAAAAAAAAAAAGGTAGAGAGAAAAGTATGGCAACTGAAATTTGCTTTTGCAAGTACATTCTGCAAAGGGCCCAACTCTCACGTTTTCTGCATGATTTGCTTCCCATGGAGAAGCAGAGAATCACAGAATGGTTGAGATTGGAAGGGACCTCTGGAGATCATCTAGTCCAACCCCCCTGCTCAAGCAGGGACACCTACTGTAATGACTTTCCTTGCTCATGCTCACATACAGCCAAGCACGCAGATTTCATACATGAAGATAAGTGGTAACACTGAAAAAAATTACATGCTTTCGTGTGATTTCCATTACCTTAAAAGTGGTGAAAAAGTAATCATTATTTGGCCAATGTGAAGGCTTTTGTGCTGAGAAGCAGTTTTTATTTTTCTGACTGCCTGGTTAAAAAACAATTGTGGTCAACAAGATACATACATCTAGCAACATTATCATAGCTCTCCCACATCAAGAAATGACATATGGACAATATGAACTCCTATTTCTAGTATGAAAAGCATTTAAACGTTAATTACCAAGTCAAAGGGGGGACACAGACCAAGTTAATGACAAGCTTGATTAAAAACAAATGAATCAGATATTGTTCAAAGAAAGAGCTATAACAGGGTAACTAAACACTGAAAAATTGTCTCTCAAATTTGTGGAGTGAATGGATTTCAGAACATGGTCTTCATGTGTCCCCATGTGGCTTCTAGCAGAACTGCATATTTATGTTCAGTACTAGAAAAAGTTCTTGAGAGTTTGACACACAAATGTAATTTAACTCCTTCAACATTTCACAATTGAAAGATAGTTACATGAACCATCAAAAATTTATTTTATGTGTTTTGAACCATACTGAAAAAAATCACATGGAAGAAACAGAAAATTAAGTTTTAAGTTAAAGTACCGATAATCCTTGTTAAGGATAATCCTACCCCTTGTTAAAGTTCTCATGCAACTTTTCCATTTATTGTTTTTCTGCTTACTTTAAACTAAATGGGAGCAAAAAGAAAGGAAGCTACTTGCCTCAATAACACATATCTGTGGTTCTTTTCTGTCATCATCCACAGGAACTTTTGCCTGATTCATTACCCATTCTTGAACCGCATCAGTGATGTGTGGAACAACTGCAAGACAAATCAAAACAAATACCTGAAGCACTTTGTATTTTAAGCCCATATATCACTCTCCATAGGAGATAAACAGGAATTGAAAAGGGAACTACTAGCCCCTTTATATATTCCTCCTTTCCTTAAACCCAGAAGTCCAGCCTCACAAGAACAGGACCACATTTCCTGAAAAGGAGAAAAGGAGGAAGCCAGTGAATACTTTATCAGCATCCTTAGACAGAGCACTCCTTTGTGGAGACTGAACACAGAAGCAATTCATAGAACTAAAAATATCACCTTGCACAGTTTTTCCCAGGTAGTCCCCGTGTCTTTCTTTATTAATGACATGCTGATATATCTTCCCAGTGGTGATGTTGTTATCTTTATACAGACTAATATCCAAGAATCTTTCATAATTTCCCAAATCTAAGTCAACTTCTCCACCATCATTCAGTACAAAAACTTCACCTGAAAAAAGGGTTAAATCATTAAAAATAATATGATAGCTTAGGCGAAAAATGTTAACAGCCAGAAAAGCAATAAATCAGCCGTTACTAAACAAACAGGAGTACCACAAACATACCTTACAACTGAAGAATTGCTTTTAAAAGAATGATATAGGGCAGTAGTTTGCATCATAAGCACATGCTACAGCTACATCTGTGACCTCATCCTCTGTGACTATTTGATACAATTAAGTCTTCCAAAGAATGTCTATCCACCAGTCACAAATGCTTTTGAAAATGAAGTATATTGGCAAAATATTTAATTTACCTAAAAATATTTCACAGGCTTTTCAACAGCCTGTTACAATCCTTTATGGGAAGAAAGCAATTTTCAGATATGATAAATCAGCTATACACAATGTAGTAATTCACATGGCAGCCAAAAACTGTGTTTTTCTAAGCATTAATTCTAAACATGAATTATAATGTACTTTCAAAGTGCTTCATCATAAATTCCTGCTGGTTGGGTCTATTTTATGATTAAAGAGCAGGACCTAGATCTGGAGTAAAATTATGAGGAACATAAATACTTCCACAAATATTATTATTGCTTCTTATTCAATTGTTTCGTTGTGTGTATTTAGTCCATTACATACATGGCCAGGGTTATTTCTGACCCTGAAAAAATCTAGAGAGAATTTTCCATTGACTGCAGTGGAGTTTGCTTCAGGGTTCAGACTTTTCTTAAACCCCTAAGGAAGGTCGAAACTCTGAATCTTGTCAACTTTTGAAGCAATTAAGCTTACTGCCTCCACTCCAGTTCCTAAGCTTCAGAAGATCCCTAAAGGATTTGCCCTGAGCCAATGAATCAACAAGCTGGACAAGCTACAGGAGTAATGGAAAAGAAAATAATAATTATTATTATTACTATTATTTATTATTATTATTCACCTGAAGGTTTATCCTGTCTTATGGAAACATATACTCCACCTAGATAAAACACTCTGCCTCAAAATAAACAGTAAAAGAAAAAAACACACACAATACAGTGAAAGACATGCCTAATCCTGTGGAGCACTGAGCTCTTACTCAGTACTCCCAAATTGCCATCTCAGTCAACAGAAATACCACAGTCAATATTTCTTATATGCAGATCCATAGAGCATTATGGTTTTGTTTTGTTTTTAATAATAATCTTTTTAGGAAACTGGAAATAGACAAAAAAAACTTCACTTCGCTCATATTTTCTCCAAAATGTTAACAAAAGGTGATTGCCATTAAGTTTTTTTGTCCTAACTATCTTGTTGGCTAGTGTTTTTTCACAAGTAATAAGAAAATCCTCCACAAATTGAGAAAGAAAAATGCTGTGTGGGAATAGGATGCCGCATTTGCTGTCTCTTCCCCCCTGCTTGAGACAGGACAAAAACACATTCTGACAATCTCAAGTTATTGCAAAAATCTTATCACCAAAGGTAAAGGCAGAACTTCCCCAGTGCAGTGCCTAAATTGCACTGGATGTACTCCTGAAAGTTCATGACTTCTGGATTAGTTAAATTTCACTTTCTAAGAGAGGGCTGGTGCACCATGTGTTTCCTCCACTTCGGAAGTAAAACACTAAGTTTTCAGCTCTGTCAAAGGGCATAGTGTTTGAGAGAGTGGGGAAGGGGGTCTTATTTTTCCTTTTTTAACCTCTAGCTTTTAAGAGGGGAAAGTACACATAAACAGAGACTGGAAGATCAACTCCAAAGTTTTGGTATTGATCATAGACAAGCAGACAAATTTTAGCAAAGAAAAAGAATTAGAAATATCTATTTGTTGAAAGCACTTTGGAACTCTGAAAACAACTGTTTTTAATAACTAATAATATGCCAGAGAACTAAAGTAATATTCTCCATTATAAATGAGGACCAGCTAGATGTGAGACTGCCTTGTAGCTCGCTGGTAAACTTCTTTTTCAGAAAGAAATCCATGGGCAATAACCTGAAGATATCAATCAAATGTACTTCGAAAATTCAGCTCCTAAAATTTTAAGATGATTAGTCTTTCCCAAGAGACTAAAATAATCCTTTATCTAACATACCATGTTCATACGGCGAGAAAGTTCCAGCATCTATGTTTATATAAGGATCAATTTTGATTGCAGTGACACGGAGACCACATGATTTCAGTATGGTGCCAATGCTGCTTGCAATGATCCCTTTTCCAATGCCTGAGATGACACCACCGGTAACCAGGATGTACTTCATTGGAAAATCAGCAGCAGCGGTCATATAATGAGCTGGAAATCTAAAATAACAAAAGATATGCCTGTGATGAACACCAGTTCACCCCAGGAAGAGAACAGGCCCAGTACGCAAAGAATGAAAGCTGAAATGGCCTTCAGAGACAAACAACAAAATAATCTCTCACCATTTTGGACTCTGAGAGTAGGATTCCTCCATTCCTCCTTCATCAATACCTAACTAAGCACTTAAGTGGAGAATAGATACCATTTTAATACACTATTCCCTGGAAATGCCAAGACGGGCATTTCCAAAGGACAGTTCACCTGATCTATTTCTCTCCTGTGACAGCAAAAGGCTTTAACAACCACAAGTTAGGCAAAATTAACCTCATCTCTGATTCTTTCCAATTCTGGTCCATTTTTAGTTGCCTTCTCCAACTCACTCCAACAAATATTTCACCAAAGGTCTCACAACATCCTACAGATCAATGGCACATGAGACCACGAAAGGAAAAATGAACAAAAAATTCCCTTCTTGTACTAGAGTACATTACTGATCATCAGCCTAGAGTCTTTTCCTCATATGCCTACCCCTTCTTCCTCTCCAAATAATTATTGCATAAGAAAAACAGAAAAAGAATCATTCAGCATCTCTGGAGTATCCTGCAGAGTAAGACTTAAAAATGTGCTGGAAGACAATGTTATATCCATTTTATGTTTCAACTGTAAGAGAAACATCCAATGGCATGAGGTACATTAGTATCTTGATTTCCAAACTCAACCCTGGACAGCTAAGAACTATGCCATGGGGCCTTCAACATATCAAACTTTTGCATGTCTCAGCTTTCTTGTCTATAAAGAGAAGTAATTCAAGCCCTAATCAGATGAGATACAACATCATATTTCACAAAACTTTACAATAATAATAATTATTATTATTATTCAGGAACTTTTAAAAGCTTGGCTCTTTATAAAAAAGACTAGGTAATTAAAGCTACATAGCTGGGATAAAGTTATTAAAAAAAAACATACACAGTAAGATTTAAATGTGATACTGAGCTTAGGTCTTTAGTTAATCATTTCATCTAGTCCGTTATTTTCTTTTCATAAACTAAACTGCCAATGGACTTTTGTTCTTATTATATTTAGAAAAGACTCGCTAACATTTATTTGGAAACAGGCTAAAAATCATTCCTGTATATGATGTTGCAAAGGAGCAAATGAATGACAGATTACCTTTCAAGATTCTTATGTATATCAGGAAAAAATCTTTCAAGTTACAAAATCACAGACATCCAGACACAGAGCAGTGGAAACAAAGCCACTTTTCAGTGTTTCCAAGTATTCAGTAAGACAAGCAACAGAAAGTCAGAGTTATCAAACATACATAAGAAGTTAAATAACTTTGAAATTCTACCTTTTCTGATATATAGCTGTAAGCAATACGGACCTTCTCAGTGTTACAGCATCCCAAACAAGCCTGAAAAGCAGAAATCAATATACGTCACTGTTTTTGCAAATCTGTAACACAAATTAGGAGAGAGAGTCATTTTCAGAAAGGTTCCTTTAGAAGACACACAGCCGGGTGCAAAATTTGACTGTTAATTGTAAAACAATTACACAGAACTGGTTTTAAAGTTTAACAAGCCTCTTCAGGATAAAAATATGTGTTCACAGTATGAATTACAGCTATCAAAGGTTAAATTTACATGATAAATTAAGAAAATATTTTATAGTAACTTATCTCTATCCCAGAAAAAAAACCCTACACATTAAGCTTTGGTAGACCATAGTTCATAATACTACCACTATCTCTCCAATTCACTCTGTTGTTCTCCAGCCTGTTCTGGCTTTTACACATGAACAGATTTTACTATCTTTTCTCAGCAATAAGAGGATGCTGCATATTTATTATCAAAATTGTTTTTACATTACATTCAGGGGTCAACATGTGCTAATCCTTGTACTGCTTTTTGAATAATGATAGCACTGCATACCACAGAGTTGAAATTGAGGGGTCAAGGACAGTTTTTCCTTACCAAGGATCTCGCTTTACCCAGCCCACCTGAAAGAAATGCAACAAGTATGTCCTACTACTGGGACAGCACGCAATACTACGTCATCTAGCAAGGCTCAGGATAAACCTGAGTACATTTCTTCAAACTTTGGAAGTAAGCAGCACTGGTAAATGAACACTGCGGCTCTTCCCCTGGTAGTACTTCCCCCTGAAATACAGTAATTAAGGTCCCAGATCCTCAGGACGCAGAGTTTAAAAATATAACAACAAGGATATTCTTATTCTTGATAACCAGAAGTCATGATTTAATAAATTTATTACTTCCTTGTCAGTGTGGACAAAGGGGAGATGATAGCCATCAGAAGTATGTAACTTCAAACACAAAGATGATGCTCAGGAGAAAAGGACCCTTGGAAATTATTCAGGACTGGTCATGGATGGGCTCACATGAAGCACTAATGAAAAAAACGAGAAGAAACGAGAAGAAAAAAACGGGGAGCATCCTCCCTCATTATTTGCAAATATGCCAATGACATGAATTCAGAATAGCACAAGACAAATCAATAAATGGAAAAAATGAGCATTAATTTCATAAAACAAGCAAAATCAGGAAGTAGGACAAATTTTAAAGACCCATAAAGCACAAATGTGGTCCACACAAGAAAAAAGAAAAATTATTCGATGTCACCAGGGATTATGTGTTTCCTACTATTTTTTTTTAAATGTAACTATTTTCTCTCTTTTTAATGGCATAGGTTTTAACATTTAGAGTATACCTGTTTCAGACTCTTCCTTCACAAATCTGACAACATAGTTCTCAACATCAGCATTGTGTCACCACCTAAGCCACTTTCAAAGCTATTTCCAGATGAAAAGCAAAAGAAAAAAAAAAAGAAAAAGAGGAAAGAGAAATAAATCTAGTTAACTAACAAGTATAAATCTTGAATATTTGACAGATTAAAGTTTGCAAACCCCATCGACTGGAACCAAAATGAACACCCCTCTTATTTGTACAGGAACAGCAGCTTAGGGAAACACACTGTTTACTTGTGATCAATAACACTTGCAACAGGGGGGAAAAAAAGAGAAAGAAAGAATGAAAGTGCTGAGGAAAGTCACAAGCGCTGCGTAAAATGGCAGCTGGCCTCCTCTGGGCATTCACTTAAGCGATGGCCTTTCCTGCATCAACCTCAGTGTCCGAGAAGCACGTCGCAGTTTTAATTTGTGCCTTTTCCCTTAACAGTTTCACTGACACACATCCACCGTTTCCAACGTTGTGTTGCTCGCAGGCGCACAGGCAGCACTGGCAAACAGCGCGCCCTTGACCCACGGGGCCCGCAGCACCCACAGCCCGGGCACGGAGCCACAAACCCCGCGCCGGCACCGCCAGGGCGGCCGTTGGCGGCGGCCGTTGGCGGCGGCCGTTGGCGGCGGCCGTTGGCGGCCTCGCGGGGCGCGAGGGG
>JAVCKT010062123.1:0-16009 GCA_032273925.1 Rhynchotus rufescens
ATTTATTATAGTCATTTGGTGAGTTAAAGTCCATAGACAGCCCATAACTTTGTCGAAGGAAATCTAAGTAAGAAAGAAAAGATTAAAACAATGTCTCCACAGCTAGACTAAGAAATTAATATTCAAATGACACTCTAAGCAATATTATTATGAATGACAAATTAGTTTATTAATAAGGCATTGTGTGTTTTAACAAGCTTTTACAGTATTTCATTATTGTTCTCTCTGCCTTTGGCCAGAATGCCAAGCACATTCTACACAGTTGTGGGCCTGTTTAGCTGGATACCAATTCCGTCACCATCTCCCAGCTGCAACACTGCACTCTGTTCTCCCAGAGAACAGCTTTGAAGTCACAAACTTTTCACAGAAGCAGAGTTGAGCTGTAACATAATTTTGAGTTATTTTCTACAGAACTAATTACAATTCCATTCCATTCCACAGAATCCCCTGGCTTCAGATTTGTTTATGGTTCTTCTCAAGATACAACTTCCATTTGTAAATGACAGTGGTGTGATTCGGAATGCCTTACATACAGGTTTGGCTCCTCAGGTTTTAAACTTTAATTAATCACTTCTCTGCAGAGCCAAATATACAAATTGAGTATTCAATTCATCTGACAAACAAAATCTGTGAATTTTCAGGATGTGTTGCTTCAATGTAACAACTACTTAATCCTTCTAATTAGAAAGAAAAACTTTTGGAAAGTAGTGAAACAGCTCATGGATTTTTGTATGTATTTGTACTTTGGTTCATAGTAGAAAGGTTTTGTGTGTATTAAACTAATAATCTGAGTGTCCTGCAGATTGATAGCTTTAGTAATTTTGCACATTAAGCTATATCTTACTTACTGCACCATATTACAACATATAAAACAAACAAAAAAAAGAGCTTTTTCCCCCCCTCAAAAATTTACCTGATACACTGTGTTGTTGGTAGTTATAGGACGTTGGAATTGCACCAATGGGAAGTTGTGGCTTTGGGTTGCCTGGTTGTACCTCATCATCCTCTTCCCCAAAATGATGGACTTTCTCATACTTTTCTAGATAGCTGAAATAAAGAAAGCAAAGATTTTGAATATATACAGTATAACTAAATCCTTCATCTCCCAAGAGCTGAACTGTCAAAGGAAATAAACTGTACAAGCACGGAGATTTACTAGAAGCAATAATCAAACTAATAGAAAACACAGAGCATGAATCAGACTGACAACAGTGGATACAGAAAACACAGCTATGCGGAATTATGGATTCAGATCTGACTTTTTTAATATATATTTACAAACAATAACCCCTAGCTAAATTATAAACCATTAAGCTTCTCTTGTGAATAGGCCTATTTTTTTCCCCAAATAAGAATTTTCATTTGCAACCTAAGATAAATCTGTAGGCGGAGGCTCCATACGAAAGCGTTCTGCACAGTTTAACAATAAACATATTGAAGTCAAGCCCAGGAAAACACTTATTTCTTTTAGCCTGATCTAAAGAGAAAGAAGACACCAAATCCAAGCTATAACACACGAGTAAGAATTTACAGAGACTGAAGACAACAATTCAGGAATTCTGCAACTTATGACTATTAGAAATCCCTTTGTATGCTGTAGAGAAATTAAAGCCGACTACAACTGTCCGCAGTGACAGGCTATGCCAGAAGGGACCTCAAGACCACAGGGTGGATGTACCAAATGTGCACAGTTAATCACCTCGGTAAATTATTTATTAAGTTAGCTTTAGAAAGGATTCCTTTTAAAACTTTTTATAGCCCAGCCTATAAAATAAACTTAGAAAGCCCTCCATTGCCTGAACTACAGTACATTGGTAAATACTTCTAATATTCTCCATTTAAAAATCATCAAGCTGCTCACATTTACAAACATTCATGGGGTCAAACACTGGTAAAGTGTCAGCTGGTCAGCTAAATCACACGTGAAACATTATGTAATCAGGCAACCAGGAGATCATTTAAAAGGTTTTCCTTCCTACTTGTATATTCTGAACCTCTTCATTATCTCAAGAAAAAACTGGCACCATCGTTGTTAACAGATACTAAAGCTATTAACTCTTGAGGAATCAGACATATTTTAAGCATTTAGTTAACTGCAAGACAACAGTATTCAGTTATTTAGTAATTTTAGGGAAAAGTTTCATGCATTAAATGACTAAGTACTCTATGAGGTGATCCCCAGGGGCATAATCACAACCCTGGAGTATCAGTAAATACATTATTCAGAAAGCAAAAGGTGCACTGCAGAACTTGACCAGCCTAAAAGAGGAAGAAAACTGAAGGGCCAGGAGGGCCCGTGAAGATGCCTCCTGCCACACACCCGACCAGGACGAGGGCCTGGCCGGCCCTTGGGGTGCTCCAAGCGACGCCCCAGCGCTGGGTGCTCCCGCGCCAGCACCCACTGCCCGGCACCCTGGGCAGCACCTCCACTGCTGGGGCCAGGGCGGTCAGCAGCAGCGCTCGCTGCAGCATCACTTGGCTTTCACAGATTCAGAACCATTAGAAACTGTATTTTAATACTACTCCTTTTTTACTTTAAAAGAAAAATCCTCATTTATACTAGTAACATCCCAATTTAAAAAACAAAAGTGTAGGAAAATAAGTTGTTCATAATTTTCCTGAACTTACAACTCAACATTTCCCTACCCAGTTTGCTAAATTTCAGTGCTAATGTTTTCTCTGCATTCCCATTCCCCTCTAGTTCCCATTCTCTCCTCCCTTGAGTCTTAAATGCAAAGTTTAAAGCCAAATACAATTTATACTTTATATACGGCAAAGGACAACTCTAGCATGAGTATCAGTGGTACTCATCTAACTAAACTAGGAAAACCACACACACAGAAATCATTAGACTCTCTGTTACATCAACATGATTATTTAGAGAGCCTAAGACCAGAGTATTTACATAATTGTCTTAATATTTTATTTCCTTGCTGTATTTTGGAGGAAATAAAAAAAGCTTTATACTACTTTATTATCTGCTACTATTCAAGGCTGTTTTAAAAAAAAAATCACTTCTTATAGCACTGAATTAAGGATCTTACAAATGAATGATGCCTAATACTGAATCTACAAGCACAAAACTCAGGACAATTAGATAGGACAACTTTCATTTTCCATAGTATGGATTAAGAACTTCATGAACATTTTAGAGCAACTTTTTAGAAGTTAATAAAACTAGTACACATATATTGCCAGGATGTATGCTCTAGCTGTATTAACTTTTCTGATATATATACACACATAAATATATATTAAATATATTAACTTTTCTGATATATATCAACAGAAAGCTTTGTCATATAATGATATGTAATCTTATTTGTCCCGTAACCCCATGCTTTCCACAGCCCATCGGTGCTGGTTTCTCACACAGCTACAAAACTGTCTCAAACTGCTCATCTCCATTTCCCAAAGCCAGGAATCTTTGCTTTTACATCACCTAAGATTCCCCTCGAAAAATCCCCCTTTTCTTCCCATGATGGGTGCGCTCATTTCTGACTTTTTCTCTTTTGCCCCGTGCACCTCTACATCCCCGTTATCACCTCCTCCCTATCCTGACCATTTTGAACCCCAAAAAACATGTCAGTGACTGAAAAACGTTACTCATGGCTTATGCATTCTGAAAGCTGAATTCCCAGCTAGTGGAAGGCCGTTTTAAGATAAACTTACTATTGGCTTCTGGTTTCATGAGACAAAACACAGTCGTGCAGGGCCCTGAAGTATGTGAAAATTGATTTAGGACCCGGTATTTCCAGTTTTCCCTGTCGGTGCGACCTTGGGACATTCCCAGTGCTTGCCAGTGCAAACCCTGGTCCCTCGCAGAAGCGAGTGAGGCGCAGGCCCCCAGGAGCCCCTCGGCGCCGCGTGCCCGGCTGTGCAGGGGTCACGGGGCCTCTTACTGGGCTCGGACTGGGCGCGCGGGGCGCCTGAGGCGAGCGACGCCGAGGGACGCTCGGCACAACCAGCCTCGCGTCGGACATCAAGTCGAAAGAAAACCTACAGCTCCAGAAGCGATGGCTCTAACGTACACAAACACAGGCTTTGAGCTCTCCAAAAGCCCCTGATATTGAGCAAAAGATACTCGCAGGGCAAGATCCTGCTTCGCCACGTGGTGAATCAGGCTAATGGAGCCGATGAGAGAGTCCCTGGCCCAGGGACCTTCCCCGGCCCCAACGTGCTGCCGCCCGGAGCCCGTCGTAAAGCTGCTCCTTTTGCGGGCCTTGCCCAGCCTACCCACTATAAACAGCTTGCTGAAGCATTTTAAAAACATGCTTTATTTCAAATACGGCATATTTAAATATTTTTAAATAGCCCTAAAAAATCCTACACTTAAAAAAAAAACTTTGAAATACTGACTTTTTATTAAACTCATGTCCCAGAAGAGCCGAATAATATGAATATCCTAGACGTGCTCCTCTGCTAATACCTGCTTTATTAAAATGTTTTGAAGCAGTTCTGTCAAATATAGGCACTTTGAAATCTAATATATACACATATACATTTACACATATATGTATATATGTATATATTTCCCCCTCTTCCCTCTCTGAAAGCAAGCAATTACATTGTTTCCTACTCTGACTAGAAGGTATGGGAGTTAAGCAAAAAAATTCTCAGGACTATGCACAAAAATACCTGGTCTTTACAAACTGAAGTGATCTTATTTTTTTTTCAATATTGACAACTCTCACCAAGTCATCCTCAATGCCCGCAGACCTCCATCCTCCACACACTTTTTGGCTACTGCAGGCACTGATGAATCTCCTGGAATTTTAGTGCAGAGAAGGACCCTGGCGATAGACCTTGTAAAGGAGCTTTACTAGTTCTAAATTCTAATCTTGCTGGCCTGGCATGCAGCTACTATACAAACAGCAGAATAGTTTGAATATAGTAAACGAGCTTTTCTATTACTGAGAGAGAAGTAATAATATATTATCATCAGGTGTATATTATCAACAGGTGATTATAGAAGAGTAACCTCACATATGCAAGCTTCAAAGCAACCTAGGTCAGTAACTGCTCACTGGAAATGCATACTTTGATCACAGAAAGGGATTTCAGATATTCAAGGGGCTTCCTCCGTTCAGCAGAGCCATGGGTTGCTCACAGGTAACAGCAGAGATCTCAACGTGCCAATGTTTCCTCTTGCCATTCAAATGCCAAATGCATGCCTAGGTCCTGAGAGAAGGATGGAGCTGCTACGTGCGAAGCAGAACTAACACCATTAGTTTAATGAGGGACCAGAATTCAGCTATGAAACTAGCAGTATATATGGGGTATACAAGTTGCAGTGGCTTCTGAGGAAAAAAAATGCTGTTGCAGAAAAAAAAAAATGATGGTGTGGAGGCCTTGGTGAGGAGGGAATAAGGAGGAAAGTGGCTCCTGCAGACACACAGAGCGCAGGGGCTGTGACAAGGCCAGGGCCAGGGCACCCTAAAGCATCACGAGCCCCGGGCACCTGCGGCCCCAGACCCTGCGGCAGCTGCAGGGGGCCCTGCAGCCCCTAGTCCCGTTGCAGCCCCGGCCGGAGCCTCCTCAAGCCTTCAGGAGAGGGGGAAAAGGCGGGAAAGGCGCCTCGCTTTTCCTGCGAGGCGGGGAAGCGCTAAGCACAGGAGAACAGCAGCAACAGGCAGAGACGTGTGGGCGCCGGGCAGCTTCTGGGGGGCAGGTAGTTTCTGTGCCCTCTGAAGGCTTGGTGCTTTAAAGGAGCTTTTGAATTGGAAATCAAAAACATAAAGAACTCTTTTTGAAATTCTAATATACATATTATCCATTTTATTTCCATGATAGAGCTTCAATATATTCTTTGTTTCATTCATGCCCATATGAAAAGCAGTTTTCTTTGAAGACGGTGAATACTTTTGTCCATTAGGAATATCTATTTCAGTATCATCATACCTTTTAACTTAGTTAAAGTTTAAGGCTTGTTTTCTGACATTTGGAGTAAGTGCTAATAAAAGGAAGACTAGACTACATCCAGTTTAGCGACACACAGAATTTACTACTGAGTTTTTCAGGACTACGAACGCAGGCGACCCTGCTCAAGGGGCTTGCAGGGCACAGTGAACTCCCGAGCTCTCATCTGTGGGACACGTGTGGTGCTTTGGGAGTCTTCCCTCAAACACAGAATTTGTATCAAGGGCTTTAGGCTTCCAGATTACTGTGGCCTCTGAGTAAGAGCTTGGTGTCTGCTATATGCTCTCCATGCACTCATGATTTGTTCCCCTCCTTTGCAATCCCTGTTAGGCATCTGGCTTGCTCCGTACTCTGGCTGGCTCCCTCAGGGCATGGCAGGTTTGCCAGCCCTCAGGAGCAGAGCAGGCAACACCACCTCTAACCCTCCTGACCTTCGCGTTTGGCTACAGGAAAAGCTGGCCCTTCCTATCAGAGGCCTCCAGTGGATCCTTCCCTGAACCTTTTCATTCATAGCAACCTTTACAGGGAGCTGGTAGCATTAGCATCCTACAATCCCCTCTGCTCCAACTTCCCACTACCAAGGAAAAGAGACATATTCTTCCTGCTCCCCCGTTCACCATCCTGGCACCAGTAACATCCTCCCAGATAATCACAAAGTCCTTAATGTGATAAGGATTTCACACGACTGCCTGCTGCCTTTGGCCCCTCTAAGTAAGAACCACCACATACTGCCTCCCTCTGTCCCTATCTGACATTAATCTGGCCTTGAAGAGATTCAGAACTTCAGAGTGGGCCATGAAGTAGCCTGACTAGAAAATTTTCTGAGCAAGGGCCCATACTTGAGTCAAACAAAACAAAACAACAAAAATATCGAAGGCAAAAGAAAAAACAAAAAAAAACATGTTAATGGGCATACAAATAATGGCACGCTATTGTAAGACCTGCACCTTAAAAAGAAGGGAATGGTGCCCCGTTTCCAGCAACATACCCCCCGGTACAAGCAGCACACGGGCCCTTGCACTCCCGTCTGGTCTGCCCAGTTCCACACGCAAATTCTTGCCAAGGTCCCAACTGGCACCTGTGGTGCCAACAGAAGCCCACGGTACCATCCTCACTGGACAATAAGTAATTGCCCCCCACGATGCGTCTCGCTTCCTGCAGCCCTTCCTGGCACAGCCATGCATCCGGAGGACAGCAGGCACGTTTCCACCACGGGGACGGCCGCCTCGCAGCAGCCCAAGGCACCTGCTGCCCGCGGACCCTGAGCGCTGCCCGGCGCCCTGTCCGTGGAAGCTGTTTTGGGAGCAGTTGCTTCTCTCCGGGGGCTTCACAGCCCCTTCCCGGTACCTGTTCCTGGAAGCACCTGGCCCTGCAGCCTGTTTGGAGCTTCTGCTCACACCTCTGGTATGCACAGACCAAGGGCCTGGAGCCGGACCCCGTGCGAGTGTCTTACCAGCATCACGAGCGGCCTGTTCAGGGTCTTCTTCCTTGACCCCAAGGACAGCACGGATGCGGCTGAGCGGTCACATCCGACGCTTGTAACGCTGGCTGCTGGCACCAAAACGCTTCAGGACAGTACTTGTGACTGTGCCCCTGTCCCTGATCTACAGGATTCGGTGAATGTTCTCACAGCCTCGCATATGAGCAAAGACTATGACAAAGACCACATCCACTGCAACTCAAACTTCCATGTGTTAATATGTTTTATAACACAGATCACAGAGCTTATATGATCGACAAGCCAATTTATGCTTTACTGCTAATTTGGCTACAACTTTTTATTTAGCCAAAACCCTTTGCAAGAAGAGAAACAAATGTGCTCCTCAACCAACTTCTGAATCCCCGCTAAGGCAAATGTTCTCTATACCAGTACTAAAACAGAGATAACATTCATGAGCATCAGCAATCTCAGTAGTTTCACTTTGTTAGACTTAACAACAACAACAAAAAGAAAGATGAGCCAATGCCCTCTAAGTCAAATAAAGAAAACTGAAGTCACTGAAAATAAATTCTAGAGCACAGATGCTTAATTTTCCTTTTTTATTAATTCTAATAATATTCTAAAGGAGAAGAAAATACGTTTGTCAGCCAGCTTAGGTGTGAATGCTGGAGTGCAGCTTCAAGAGACTGGGACAATAGGAAGGGAAAAGTTCCAAATCTCTTAAAAAACTGCACTCCTGGGAGCTCCCCCAAATCCAGGGTAACTCACTGTGCCCCAGCGAACAGAACAGCGAGATGCATCGTGACTGTGTCTAATTTAAGAGGAAGCCTTTGCATTGCTGTGATAGGGATGAGGTGAAGTTCTAAAATAAAAAAGGGAAAAGCTTGATTCACCATGATGATTTTTAAGCCAAAATAGTAGCTAAAGTTAAAATAAGACCCTGTGCTAATTCTGCATTTCTTTTACTTTCTTCCCAAACATCTTAAATCCTGACAACCCCGTGACTTTATTTGGCATGGAGAAGACTTCACAGGGCAAAAGAAGAGGGCCTGGTTGATGAAGCCTTTACAATTAAGCAGCCAAATTCTGGTCTACTATACTGTACACAGCACCAAAACTTATTAAAGCTTGCGCTTTCCAATCAAGATCCTTCATTTACAGGCTTGGTTTTTATCTATGTTTTAATTTAATTGCAAGTGAATCCACAGCTCCTTTCCCTACCCCTTACGCTGCATTCTCAGGTTGGTGGCCACAGCCCTGGGGCAGCGTCGCCTCCTGGTGCCCCAGCAGCCGCTGCCCTGCTGCCCGTGGGCTTCCCACACAGGAACGACCCAGCTGCATCCCCATTCACGGGCTTCCTTCTCCAGTCTGTATCTCAGAAACCAACACCTCCACAGAGACAATTCCCATGAATACTCATCTTGCCCGTCCTATGCTCATTCTGTAACCCCCGAGGGTGACGCTCATCAAGCTGTCCACAGTCTGCATTCAGTTCTTCAAACAAGGTCTGAGAATTCCCTGTCCCCTTTGTTACCTGCCTAATCCAGTCGCGATCCCTGGAAGCCTGGAACACCTCCAGAGCTTCTCTGTCCTGAAAAGTAACCACAGACACCATGGATTCAAGGCCCAGTGCCCGAGCACAGGGGTGCCTGTGCAGTGAACACGCATGGCTGTAAATGGCAGCACATCCTTGGCACCACAGCGCGCGAGCACCAGGAATCACAGCCACGAGCGGAGCCACCAGCCCAGAGGCAGTGACAGCGACATAACGTCACCCACACGTGTCCTGCCCACAGCGCATCCCGTAATCCGGACTGGCTCCGTAGCATGGAATTCCATGCAACGGCTCCCAGCACTCCCGAACACAAGGCGAAGCCGGGAGCGGTTCAGGAGCGTCTCCACGCTGCAACACACGGGAACACCACCACAGCACATCCAAGAGCGGGATCTGCTACCCAGCCTCAGCGACACGCAGCAGGGCTGCCCGTGCAGGAGCTGCCAGTGTTTCCACACCTGCATTCACTGAATACCAGCTAGGTCACCAAGGGCAGTGACAAATCCTAAAATGAAGATTGCCTGCGCACGTTCATTGCTCCACAGCCACGTGCTAGGAGCGGACACTCTGGCCTCGGCACTACCGAGTATGGAAGCAGGGAGGTGATTCCCTGCTGTCTAGTTCATAACTTCATTAACTAATATGTAACAGAGAAGGATGGTAGTTGGACAACAAATAAGAATATTTCTTCCCCTGAGTACTTTCAAAGTAGCATTTCATTAAGTGCTTTAAGGAAAATGAAAACTGGATTTTTCAAATCCTTGCTTACAGACTTGTTCTGTCCAGAATATACGTCCTATAAAACCCTGTCTAGCAAAATACTGCACAAAATATGTGAATATTCTCACTAAAGTCACATACTTGCAACTACACACCCACCCAAACCAGCAAACTAATTGCTGAAAAATTGCTAAATCTGCCTCATCTGCAAAGCTTTACTTCCTTCCTGTCACTACAAATAGTTATCTCACATATGTTCCTAAAATTTAGGAACATTTTTCAAGACTACAGGGAAAAGACAAACAGAAAAATACTCTCATGACTCAACAAACAAAAATAAAAAAAATCCAACAATTTCTCACTTTTGCATATTTCATGCCAATAAATGTTGCTTATACAGTTTCAAGCACTGTTAATGCAAAATACACACGCAGTTTTCAGCATGAGGCTTCCAAGTCCGGACTCTGCATGGCCACACAAGTATCTTCAGTAGTGCAAATGGATCATCAGACTCTTTGTTTTTTCTTCTCCTTTCTCTCCTGTTAATCTATACTTTGCTACAAGAAGGGCAGACAGGATCCCCAGAAGACTGAAAAGGACAGAAGGAATTCTAGAAAACCGCAACTGTAGATTCGAATCTTCCCATAAAAGCAGCAGTCTGAGTTTTCTAGATTCCTGGCAACTGTTCCAGCCACCAGAGTAAACATTTTGGCAATATTTCTTTCAACCTTGCTCAGTGCAGTTACTAAATAAAAGCATAAAAGGAAGGCAAAAAAAAAAAAAAATAGAATTGACTTCTAATACTTGTTTCTTAAATTTACTGAATCTAAAAATCTATATTAAATACATTGCTACATCATGTTTTCACCTCACAGCACTATCTGCAGGTTCACTGTTGGATTCTGCACCGACTCAGCCACTGTAATCGTTGGGCTTTTCTGTCCTCATTTTATGAATCAGTCCTTTCCTGCAATTAAAATATACTTACAATTTCTCTGCTAATTTGCATTCCACACTTTGACCACATAATCCAAGTAAATGTGATTGTTTACATGTCCCTATGCATGTGGTAAATCAAACAAAAATATGAAAATAAATTAATTCTTCAACACTTTACCAGGCGGATCAAATATTCATCAGAAAAGTGACAACAGAAACGAATATCTGATTAAGAAGCTCCTGCTGGGATTCCACACAATGGGAACATAAATTCCCAAAGCTCTTCAGGGCAAGGAAAAAGCTGGTTTAGGAAGGAGTCCATTTGTTGCCTCAGCCTCTCACCAGACACTAGATCGTAAGAAGACAAACAAGCAACTTAGAAATATCCATATGCTTTAACATACAGGGGCAGGCAGAAACCAAAATAGTTATTGACTCCTCTTATATCTTTCCATCAGGAAGCAACATTGTGTTGTTCAGGGCTCCATGAGGACCCCAACCCATTCTGAGAACAGAGCCAAGCACAAACTCAGAGATAAAGAGGTAACCTATCAATCTAGCTGTCTAAAGATGTAAAAGCTGCTTATCTAATATTATTAGCAAAGAAAATGCCCACACCTGCAAAGGAGCTGCCTCCTGAAGTGTTAAGGGGAGCCTGAAATACTTTCATTCAGCCCAGGCCACCTCGTGCGCTCACAATTTGCAGTTAGGTTCAGAACCCACCCTGTTTTGGAGCTAAGCCCCCAAATTTGAGCCTTTTTGTGCCAGTCAGCCTCAGGCAGCCTTAATTTACCAAGACAGACACATCCAGAGCAAAGCTACCCAGGCAGTCTCTGACTTAACGCAAATTTTGATCCGGAATGGAGAAAGCTGACAGCTAAATGTAGTGTTGCTCCTTAGCAGAAGATTTTAAAATTGCTGATGACAAAATAAGCATGAAAATCTAGCAGCAGTTTTGCTTTGGTTTGTGTAACTGCAGTGCAGAGGCATGAGAGCACATACAAGGACAGAAGAGACAGAACCCAAGGGCATGGGGAGTCCAGATGAAGCCCAAAGAGCAGATTTCCTGTTGAGAAGTACCCATCCCAGGCATCAAAGATAATCACTGCAAATTGCATTAAAGGGAGAAGGGAGACAATTTTCAATATTTAGGAAATAAGACATCAACAAACTTTTCCTGACAAATTGCTAAATGAGATTCAAATGCTGTTGAGAAATACCTGGTGAAAATACCTGAACTGTAAGCTGATCTAAAACCCGAGCAGAGGATGTCCAAGATATTGGAAGAATAATTCTGTTCTTCCACAGGATGACTAAAAACCAGAAAACATTAATACTATTCAGGCATTAAGTATTAGAAATGATTTGGAGGCTACTGAGTCCTTACTGGTGGCCTGGGGTTTAGAGCAGATAAAAATCTGATCCTTCACTATGGATTTCCCAGGCTTTTCAAATCCCGCTTAAGCCTGGTAGAGCTTATTGTACTGCTATTATTTTGAACAGAAATAATTTGTGGAAAGAAAAGTGTTCTATAATTAATATATTATTTCTCTTTTTAAGAGGCAGAGAATAATACTCGGATATTAAGAGTGAAAGCAGTGTTCGTTATACAAAGTAGTAAATTCACATTATTACTTATGTCTCCAGCACTGAATAAGAAATTTCTCCCTTCTGCAGTCAGTAATCTGAATGTGATCCTTTTCCCTCCAGAATAACATGCTTCCCTTTATGGTTTTTGTTGTGTATTGAAATACTTTGGAAGAACTTTTTTTTTTTTCTGTAACAGAAACTGAAAGTAACTTCAGACAAATACAGTGCTGAGTAGCAACTACACCAGCTAGAGCACCTATACCAAGAGACACAGGGCAAATTCCACTCAGCTGTAACAGTGCAGAAAATACAGTCAAGACAACAGCAATTTTTAGAAGATTTGGCTACAGAATGACACAGAAACACTAAAGTGCTGGGGCTTTTCTTCAAGCAGGCAGTATTCTGAACTCAGGCACCTAAAGCCTTGACACATTTGATGATTTTTCTTCAGGCCAGTGGAACTTTCTATCAAGAGACAGTGCTCATTTGAAATGAAATAATAAAATAAAACAAAACAAAATAAATTAAAAATAAAATATTCCTCCTCAGAAACTCAAGCTGAGAGGTACCCATGAAATTAAGAGATCTTCAGTATTTTCTACTGCCCAGGAAACATTCTGTTTATGAACAACTGGGAAAAAAATAGAGCAAATCTTTAAGCACAATAAAAAACACAAGATGAATAATAATGCCTAATCCTTTGGGAAGATAGATGATAGAAGGAGAGAGAATCTAACACAGCTTTAAGTTGCCCAGAGTTGAAGATGCCCAGACATCGCCACACATTAGAAATCCCACTGGGTGGGAAGAAGGAGCCCTTTAGGATTCCTATCAATGCACCAAGGTATTTCTTAAGGATTCAGCTTTTCACAGTTATCTACTACACCTGAGAAACTCAAAATCTGCCTGGCAGAAAGAAAACAAATTGCAAGAAATGAGTGGAGGAGAAGGGGAGAAGTGTTATTCCTCCTGCCTTTTTTCCCTCCTCCCAAGAATCTCTCAAGCACTGGGTTTTCTCTTTATATATTCCCTTCTATTAAATAATGATCAGTTCCCATTAATCAACATCACTTCTTAATTTGTCTTTGTTTTAAGGCCCTGCAGGTGCAGGCTGCCATGGCCACGGCGGGACACTGCCGCTGCTCCCGGGATTGTCCCACCAAGGGGAACAGTGCAACCAGCCGGGCTCCAGCACAATTCCATCTGCCAAAATTCACACAAGTTACAAGCTAAAACTGCCTGTGCTGCTTGTTTGCAGACTCGGGAATAAAATAAACACATTAATTAACAATTCCTTTAATGAGAATCATCTTCTGAGAAACTGAAATTTCCTTTTGCTTTCTTCTGCTCTAAGGGTTAATAATAGTGTCTGTGAATACAAGAAGAGAAACACGTCAAAACGTACACAGGCAGCAATTTTGATAAAAGCCAAAAAAAAATGCTAGTTTTTAAACAAAAACAATGCTTCAGGATGACGGAGATGAGGAGCATTTGACACACTACTGGCCCGGTGAGCAGGGCCCCCGTTTCCCGTCCCGCTCCCGCACGAGCTCTCAGGTAACTGCAGGTTCTCGGTTCTCCCTCCATTTATAAGGTTTCATGATAACACAATATTATGGTTATTTCAATACACGAGTGTTTGGCTGTTTTCAAACACATAATCTTCTTTCAGAGAAGAGTGGAAGTCGAAGGAAAACGAGCACAACATAAAAATGACTAAGCTCGAAGATGACACGGCGTAGAGAGCTGGGTTAGTCACCTGCCTGGTAATACATGAGATAAGCTTGAAACTGAAAAGGGTTCTTTAATCAAACACTGTATCTTTTTTAAAAATATATAAACATGAATAAGAATGCCATAAAAGCACTTTGGAGCTAGCACACAAGCAAAGCGCTAGAGGTCCCAAAATAAAACCAGCTCCATCTCACATGTAAATAGCGTCAGTAACAGCCACAAGAAAACGCCTGCCCGTTGTGGGCCACCTCATCAGCAAACTGATCTTCACGTGTCCCTCCCATTAAAGCCAGGACAAGGAACAGCACAGCTGGAGAGAGGACAAGCACCCCAAACACCTCGTTCAGCCACATGGCCACGTTACAACTTAGGGTGCTACTTCTTGAGTGGTTCCTCCAGCAGGAACCCCACTAATAATACAAGCCTCCCATCAACAGGAGACGGGGGAAGGACAAATTACCCTATACAAATAAGTGGTCTTGTTTAGGAAATGTAATATAGAGAAACCAGTTCACTACGAAAAGGATATGAAATTTCTATTTCTTCATTTTTTATATTAACCCAAAAGCAGAATTCCAAATTATTTCTAAACAACAGACCGTTAAGACAGGGTCACAGCAAACAGCCACCTATTTTTCCTAAATGCAAGTACAGATTTTTAAGCACAGCCTCCAGTGTGCCTGCAAACATATTCCTCGTTTAATGAAACACCTTCAGCCATAAATTTGCAAGTTTTTACGGTATGAGTCTTGAAATGCACAAAATTCCCTTTCGAAACTCAGCCTGAAGATTTAAATACATCAAATAAATACAAAACCAAAAGATGCAAGTTTCTGAGTTCATTTGAAGTTCCCAAATCAGGATATCAACTTTAAGAGCAACATTATCCACATTCAACGTGAGTGGGATATTTTCAGTTTTCCCACACACATTTTTTTTTCTTCAGTTTCTCTCATGTAAAAACTATTTTTGTCTGCGTAATCTTGCCTTTCCCTTTCCCAGCCCTTGGTACAGAGTATTTTATTCCAAAAACACATTCCAAGTGAGAAATGAAAAGACACGAAAACTTGATTTCCCTTTTATAATTCTGAATGTTAAGAATGGTGGAAGAACGAAAGAGGGACCAGCTCTCAGGCAGGACATCAGACCTTCAAGGAGTGTTCAAGGGCCCAAACAGTTGCACGGGGGCCAAGCAGCATCTCCCACACGACACCCGCCCCGCGGTACCTGCCTGGTGCTAGTGGAACCTGCTACTTTGCATCTCCTTGTACCATCACCATCATCTCCTTGTACTTTGAAAACCGGACCTCCAACACCAAGGAGCGATTTTTTACTCCCTAACGTCAGGCAGCGCTTCCCTCGCTTAACAAACTGATTTTAAGTCATGGACATGTCTCAGTTGAACTAATGTATCCAGCACCCTTAAGGTACCCTTATCTAACTGATAAAAGATCAGAAATTGCAACTTCCATCCAAACACAGGTTGGCTAAAAACGTGAATGAAAGTTACCCTCCAGTAAATAAGAAATACCTTTCAATACGTCCAAAACGAAATGTTAAGCCTCTAACTAAAGTTGCCTGTTAGGTTGCCTGTGCTGACACGGGGCCCCCGTCCCTGGGGAAACGAGCGAACAGGCAAGGAGACCACAGCAGACATACGGTGCGACCCCCTAGCAGAGCCATCCCCAGGTCTCTGCCAAGCCCAGCTCTGTTCAGGCCGTGCCAGTCGGGCAGCTCCACTCCTTCAAAGGCCTTGGCTGATGCTGCGTGCGGCGGAGCAGGGAAGGCTCCCGGGGAGCTGCTGCATCCCGCTCTGCTCTCAACCCAGCACCGCTGGGCAAAACGGTGGAGCGCCAGAGCTGCTCCGCAAGGAGGGTATCCAAGCGGAGCAGCTGGCACGCAACCGGCCTGCTTAGCACTGCCGGCCATCAGCAGTGTCCGCAAAGGAGCCTACAGGGAGCAGGGACTGCCGGCCTGGCGCGAGGGGCAACATCAGCCCGGGCACACTCGGCTGCTGCCAGCAGGTACAAAGCCAGCTCGTGCCTTAGTGTAAAGGCCACCCCACAGCCACAAAGCACCACTGCAATCCTCTGAAGCTGAAGTGCAGGAGA
>JAVCKT010062142.1:0-16008 GCA_032273925.1 Rhynchotus rufescens
TGACCCTGCGTGTGCAGGGGAGTTGGACTCGATGACCTCTGAGGTCCCTTCCAACCTTGGGCATTCTATGATTCTATACTGCAGCCAGCATCCCAACCAGGCTGCCAAACAGCCCTGGAGAGGGGAAAAGAGGGGATCTGGGCTGCTTTATGCAGCCAGGCTGGTGCCTGTGGCAGTGCTGAACATCCCGGACGAGCCTCAACGTGGTCCCTTTGCTCCGTGGCAGAGACCCCGGGTCTTGGGCAGTTTTGTTTTGTGGCGAATAAGGACAGGCAGCTTGTGGCACCGGGACAGATGGAGGTGGAAGCTCCCAGATGTGTTCTGATGGAGAATGGCCACAAGGGCAAAGCAAATGTCCCTCCCCACGTGTGTCCAGGGCTGCAAGACGGCAGCAGGTTGTCTGCAGCACAACTGTCCCGTCCATTCAATACCACAACAAAAACGAGCAAGCAGGAACGCACAGGGATCTTGGAAGGAACCTTTCCACCTGGTGACATCCCCATTCACACCCATGCAGGAGGCACAAGGGGGTGAAGCCAAACGGGGTTTTTCTTCCTGCCTGTTTGCAGCCCAAATCTGTTCCCCTGCGTGAGATCAGAGCTGCTGTAACAACCACTGCAGCCCTTTATTTATTTATTTATTTATTTATTTATTTATTTGTTATTATATTTCTTTATATTAAATTATATATATATATATGTAATGCCCTTTAATGCAGCATTTCTGATACAGATGTGACCGTGATTGTACCAAGAGAGACCCCTACCCAGGGCTGGAGAGCTGCCTGCCGCACAAGACATTTCTGTACAACGGCAGCCGAACCTGAGATATTCTCATTTAACTCCCGGGTAAGATGCACGCCAGTCTGCAGCATCGCAGAGGAACAAAAACCAGCTGGGCAGCAAGTGCATGCTCTGAATTTCTTCCTTTTGATCTGCTCTGGGTTAGGGAGGCGTGGAGGAGAAAGCTGGCGTTGCCAGAAACCTTGATTCTGCATTAATTGAGAGCCGTCCTCCAGCTAAATTAAAAACACGAGCTTCTTTATTATTTTTTTTTAAAACATCCCAGCCCAATTTTACCGTCTCTGCTATTAGTGCTGTGGTAATTGCTCCAGCTGCAGCTGCAGCCTTCTCCAGAGAAAGCTCCTTTTCTTTGACATGGGCAGCGCAAAGGTGCATCTGTATGGTAATGTATTCACAGTCCTTTCTTGCACAGGAGACAAAACAGCTGGGAGGAGACTGCGGGAGGGAGAAAAAAAGGGAATTTCATTTCTATTGTCTGGGGAATGCAAAATATTTAACGTTGCAAGACAAAAGGGATTGCTGTTGCGTTTTTGTGGTTTTTTTTACGTGTTCTAATTAACAAGACAAACTGAAGCCAGGAGCTAGAATATACAATAATTTGGTTCAAATTCCATTGCAAACACCTTCTTCTCCCTTAGGGAGCGTGCGATGCCCAACTGCAGTTCTAAATGTAATTATGTCACCCAGTTCTTCATTTGTTTCCCTGTTTGTTTGTCCCTGTTGGCATTTCTTCCTCGTGTTTAAGGGCCAGGTCTCCCGGGATTCCCACCCGTTCTTCGTCACAACACTTTGAGTGTTGAAGTATTGGAGTCAAGTGTCAAGAGATGGAGCTGGAGGCTGCCACGGGACCTGTCCTGATCCACCAGACACCTGGCACAGAAAGAGAAGCACAAGGTATTCCCAGCACTGCCAAACATCAGTTTTCCCAAACAAAGCATTTTGCTACAAGAAAATACTCTTGGCCGTACAGTTTCCTGTGAGTTTCTAGTCCTTTGGGCCACTTCAGCTTTACCTTGCAATTTTGCTCTGCTCTACAAGGGTCAAAAACATAGTTTGGGAGGTGCTGAGGCTCCAGAGCGCTCGCGCCTTCAGTGCCCAATGAAGACTCGAAAAGCGGCCGAGTTTGGATTCGTGTTGGCTGCAACCAGCTCTGGATTCAAGGCAGATGTTTTTGTGAGTTGATCCATTTCAACTGATGAGGCTTTTGGGAAAAGCGACCGGAGCACATGGATCTCCCGGCTCCTTTTCCTCCTCAGCCTCCCTTGGTCCCAGCAGGGACCCAGGTGCAATGGGGTTGTATTGGGTAGCATTGGATTTGTCAAAAAAAAAAAAAAAAAGAGAGTTGGGACAATAGGACTTTTTTTTCTTCTTCTTTCCTGCTCACTCTCATAAGAAGAAAATAAACGGGACCCATTTCGTTGCTGCCTGAGAGCCTTAGGAGCATGTCTATGAAGAGAAGAGAGAATGAAGCAGCCCTCCTGATCCAAGCGTGTATCCCTTAGTCCAGGCTCAGGTTTCAGAGGTTCCCAAGGACAGAGGAGCTGGAGCAGTGTCTGCCAAGCCGGAGGAATGTCTTAGCATCACGTGAAGGGATGTTGTCCCATGGAGTGCATGGCTCTCTCAATGGACCTCCAGACTAGATCACCTGGCAAGAGTAAAAGATCTGCACATGATTTCCCGGGCCTGGGAATGATAAGCCCAATTTTCCAGCCCACTTCCCAGCCCATCCTTGTGTCTCGATTAGATTCCTCTTTGTTTCCCAGCTGGAATGATGGGGTAGAGCTCCTCTGCAGTGAAATGCAGAGCACCGTGGGGCTCTCAGGCTCCAGAGACACCAAAACTGTCCCTAGTCACCAGTGGGGCACAGGCTGGGGGCAGAATTTCCACATGGAAAAATTCTGCACTTCCAGGTCAAATTCTTGCCCTGTTATCACTGAAAATCCCCCAGATCTTCTTGTCATCCAAACTGCTGTTTCTGTTCTGCCTCTCTTCTTTTTCAGTACAGCATGATGCACTGAAATTAAAAGTCCTTCTGAAATGAAGTATTAAGAAGCATTAAAATTAAATGAAGTATTAGAATACTCCACTCTTGAAAGCTAAAGTGTGCTGTTTTGATACCTTTTAAGCACTTGTTTTTTAAAACATATTTTTTTTTGCAAGCTGGAGTTTAATTAGACCTTCAGCCTCAAGGGAATTTTCCTCTCCGATTCACCTCTGAGAATTTGTCAGCCCGGTCCATCGGGAACCCCAGGCTGCATAAAATAAATATCTCAAAGATTCTCCAAGTTTTGAGGGTCCAGCCTGCACTTTGAATCCCTCCTAAGGGAAGGCAAGGCCGTTATTCCCATTCCTGCTCTGCTGCTCACACAGTTTCCCTGCACCCCCTTTTGCACAGACCCCTTCCCAGCCAAGGGGCCAGAGGCGAGTTCTGCTCCATGATGCCCTGGTCTCGCTGGAGTTTGCAAGTCCTGGTGCCTCCAGCCCGCAGCTCCCTGGGGACAGGCACAACCTTTATTATGTGCAAGCCCAGCGAGGAGAAAAAGCAGGGCCAGCTCCACGGCCAAGCTGCATCTTGGTTTGTGAGCTGTGTGGAAGGGCCCAGCTTGCCCATTTCAGAGTGAGGTATCTCCTGAGGGACTTAAATGTAAGATATATGGTGCAGAGGCTCTTGGATTTGCCTTCTGAGCAGGGAGAGCTTCAAACCACACTGGTAGCAGTGAAAGGTCACTTTCTAATAATATTTACTGAGGGCAAATGAAGCAATTAAAACAACCAATCTGCTGCCATTCTGTCTCACAGGAGCCTGTCCCAGCAGCAGAAACCATATATTCAGTATGAAAAAACCTCCTTGGAAGGGGTATTTAATTGGTCAGCAGAGGCACTGCCTAATTGGAGCTCCTGTCTGCCCTGACTTTGGAGATGCAGTGGGAGGAACAAATGCTCTTCTGAGGTGGCTGGAGGGATAGAGCAGCTCCTTGCTGCAGGCTGTGGCTTTCCAGGCTTACTCTGTGGTTGCCTCGTGTCTTTTGGAGGCTCTGGGCAGCCCCATGCAATGGTAGAGCTTTGTTGCCCCATGCAATGGTCAAGCTAGAGCTTCATGGCCCCATGCAATGGTAGAGCTTTGTTGCCCCATGCAATGGTAGAGCTAGAGCTTTGTTGCCCCATGCAATGGTCAAGCTAGAGCTTCATGGCCCCATGCAATGGTAGAGCTTCATTGTCCCATGCAATGAGAGAGCTTCAGCCCTAGATACTTGGCCGATGCAGGAGAAAGCTCTCCCCTGGCTTGAGCTGCTCCTCAATGATGCCCACAATGGACAAAGGCCTTTCCAGCCCTTTCACATGAGGACTGAAGCTCTGATGGGCTGCAAATCAGCAGTGAGATCCCACAGACCACAAGGGAGTTAAATTTTATCTCTTCAAAGCACTGAGCAATTGCACCAGCCAAGCACTCCGCTGAGCAGGATCTGAAATCCCCGAGCAGAAAACATCCTGGAAGTTGGCTGCCACGCTGCATTTGCCTTATATACTTATCACACTGCTGACACTATATAAATAATAGCATTTTATGATTTATTTATGAACAAGCCTGGAGGTGACCTCCAGCTGTAGGCTCATGAAGCTGTAATAATCAGATAGCCATTTAGATATCGATCTCTTGGTGAAAATGAAACTGGTGGAGCTGGCGTCAGAGGAAATGAAAAAGCCAGGTCGATTCATTGGAGGTGTTATTGCAAGGGGGAAGAGGCAAAGGATCTGCCATCGTGATGGACATGGGAAAACTGGTGTGGGAAGGCTGCTCTGTGATGGGGCAAGGGAGGTGATCTCTGATTGCTAAAGATCACAGTTACCTGCGGAAGGACCTGAGGAAGGTGTTGCCCCATATGGCCAAAATAACGGGCAGCAAGAAAGAAATGCACTCGAGAATATATAAAAAAGGGACATTTTGAACTAAGAGGTGCCCAAGAATGATTTTAGATGTTTTAAGAGAAAAGTGCCCAAGTCTGGGTGGGAATGACATTAGGCACAAAGTGACTTACAGGTGTGGAGATACAAATGGAAATGTGGAAAGGCATTTCTCAGCATTGTTCTGGGGAGAAGAAAAATATCTGGGAAGGTGTCGGGAGCAAAAATCCTGCTGCATCTCCCTGGCTTCTGGCCTGGGAGAAGGAAGGGATGTGTGGGAAGAGGCGGATGGGTGAAGAAGGGTTCTGAAACACCAGAACTGGGCAAGACCTGTGTTTCTGTCCTGAGACGTTTCCTTATGTTCTGAACCCTGTGAAAGTGGCACCAGAGGGTTCCCACCATCACCAGCTTGAGGAGAATCCAGGGCAGCCCCAGCAGCAAAGGGAGGTTGTGTCCAGCCCTTGGTGTCCATGCTCCTGTCCCTGCAAGAGGGTTGGCCTGATGTTCTCACCATGTTCTGGAGCAACCCAAGTGGCTTCATCAAGCAACCAGCAGACTTCTCCCATGATCCACATCCTTACCACTAAGGTTACCACTTTGACCCACATTCCTGAGAAATATATGGAGCAAAGGAGTCTTCTTGTGAATCTGCACCAGGGATTTTCCTTCGCTAGAGGAGCTGCGCCAGCAAAAATACCAAACCAAACCAGGGAGAAGAGCCAGGAAGGCTCTCAGTGCCCTCCTCACCCAAACCCACCTCGCATGTGGGCCCAACAGCAGCCCAGGGCTGTGACCTGCTGCTCTTGGCCCAACCACAGCCTGCATCTCCATGCCCAGCCTCCCGTGGGCTGGATCAGTGCTGGCAGCGTAGGTCTCCTCTCTGCTCATGCAGAGGCCGGGGAAGCAGGGCTTCCTGCGCGTTATTTATAGGGCCCGTCATTATTTATGTCCCACTTATCTTGGCGCTGTCATCACCAGAACCACATCCCAGCACCAAGAGTTAACAACAGCGCCTCCGTGATGGATCTTTGCTTACAAGCTCGTAGACAGCCAGCAATTTTTCTTTTTTTTTCCTCCTTTTTTTTTGAGGGTGTAAATGTAAATAGAAAAAAAAATAAAAAGCAGGCTTTCATTTCGCAGTGACAGGGAGATGCCTTCCCTCATTGCTCTCCTATGTTGTTTTCTTCTTTTAATCACGACCAATATTGCAGAGCGGCCTCAGCAAACAGCAGCCCTGTATCTGTGGGGGGGTTGAGTATTGAGGGCACCAGCTCTCCTGGACCGAAGGGGCTTGAAGGGCAACCAGATGGTGATGCCCACCAGTGGGACAACCCATATAACACAACGGGATGAAGAGGGGTGGTCGGAAGTGATGCCCACCGGTGGGACAACCCATGGGACCTCTATAACACAATGGGATGAAGAGGGGTGGTCTAAAGTGATGCCCACCAGTGGGACAACCCATGGGACCTCTATAACACAACGGGATGAAGAGGGGTGGTCTGAAGTGATGCCCACCGGTGGGACAACTTGTGGGACCTCTATAACACAACAGGATGAAGAGGGATGGTCTGAAATCTCCACCCCCCTTCACTATCGATGAATTACCCAAGTAATTTCTCCATCAGGAAACCCCAGTGTGTATAAATCGAGCGAGACTCCACACTGGCACCAGTCCCTCACAACCCAGCGGGCAGAGCAGTGCTATTTCCATTTATGCTTCATGTTCTCATTTTAATAGGACAATAAAAACGTGCACTTTTTGTTTTGCATATGCCAGCTCGCAAGAAGGCATAAAACCAGAAAAATAAAGATTAAGTACATTTGTTTATGTAACATTATCTTCTTGTCTGAGGGTTTTTTACTGAAACAATAAAACTCTCTAAAATGGTCACCCTCAGAGACACAAAAGTTTATTTAATCACTGATTTAAACCTCCAAATGCTGTGCTGATGAGTGCTTAAAATATGCCCAAGTGATCATATATTATCCTATATTTAAGCAAAGATGTTAGAATTTCTAGTCGGTAGTAGTAGTCCTTAGTTTCACTCGAAAATGTATAAAACAGAACATTTCAAAATGTGTCTTTGGAAAAATTGCACTATTCCTGGGGGGAAAATAAGGTGTTCTGCAGGGTTGTGCCTGCCCACCACGGCCGCCATCTCAGCCTTCTCCCACTGAATGTTTACCCACATTTCTGCCTGTGTGGGCTTTGCTTTTGCTTGGAAGTCCAGGTCCTGGACTGGTTGTCCTGGTTGTGCAGCTGCTGCCCTAGTTTATTCTTTTGAACTCACAGGAACAACCTACTTCAGCACTCACCCAGCATCTCGCAGGGCTGTTGTCACTGGCGATGGGAAGTGGGTGGCTCGAGGCTTTGTGCTCGATCTCCAGATGGTCCTGGGGTGAGTCAAACCAGACAACATACCATTTTCCTCACGTCCAAATCACAAAAGCGGCAGTGCTTTGCAAACCTCCCTAGGCATCACAGCGCTCGTTACGTCCTACCACCAGCCTGGTGTCTGCTCAGAAAGATGAGACGGCATCAGAGCCGTCCTTCAAACTTCGCCAGCCTTGCAAAGGCTTGAATCTTTTGATCTTGACCAGAGAAGAAATGATTCAAGATCATGATCTTGATCTTGAGGATCTCAATCCTCTCTGGTCCTCTGGCACCTTTGGCAAAGAGGTAGCTCCACCAGAAACCTGCCATCATCTGTTCTCCTCTGTCCCCTTAGAGGCTGGATGGCATCTAAGAGTCATTCCCAGAGGCAGGAATGAACGACAGGCCCCACCATGATTTGCTCTCCCTATGCAAAGAAGCAAGGAGCCGTGGCATGCCCAAACCTGGTTGGGAGTAGCATCAGAGGGGCTTGAACACATCCCATCGCATGAAACCTTGGCTCTTTGGCCTTATCAACCGAACAATCCACTTCACACTGCTACTGACATTTGCAGCAAGGTGTTTGCAAGGAGTGATGCATCATCCTCCTGGATGAGGGCTGTGCACCACCATCCTTCCTCCTCCTCTCACTCCCTGCAAGGCATCCCTGGAGACTAGCACTGTCCGTGCTGAAATAACCTGAGGCTGGTGAGAAATATCAGCTCCTCAGCTCTGAAAACCACAGGGACTCTGATTTGCTGGTTTAGGGTGTTAAATTTAGATTCCTGATACCGAAAATCGTTGACATAAATTGCTTTTGTGGCTTCATTTGGACACGGCGCTATTCGTTGTGGCTGTGAATGACTGTGGAACGTTTCTTTTGGCTGGTTATCAAATTCCACCTGTCCCCTGGGAAGGCTGCATTTTCACAGCACGGAGAGTAACTTCCAGGAGTGCTGGCACACGCAGGCAGTGGCTTCCTACATGCTGGATATTTCCATTGCTTTGGGGTTTCGTTCTGCAGAAATACCACAAGGGACACTGCCGATGACCCTCAAGACAAGGAGAATTTTAAACATGGAATTTTCTTTAAGCTCTACTTGTGGTCACTGCTCTGTCCTCCCAAGATCTGGTCTCCCTCCTGGTGCTGACCAGTTTAGTGCTCTACTAAGGCTCATTCCAAGAAGAAAGGCAATGAGAAACTGTTGGACTGACACCCAAAAACCTTCTGGCAGAATCCTGAACAGGGAAATCATCTTCTGATTCTTACCCAGTAATCTAAAATACTACAAGTCTGGACTTCTTGTGGCGCCGAGGCCAAGTGTCAGCAGATCGGTGTGTCAATGAGGGCTTCAGAGGTTTCAGTATGGCACCCCATGGCTTCAAACAGTCTGGCTGAGGCTAAATGACACCTGAATACAGTGTCTGTCAGAAGGGTTGTCTGAATGGTTGAGCTTGATGATCTTGAAGGTCTTTTCCAACCATGATGCTTCTGTGATCCTTTGAGGGCAATTTTAACAGCTCTGATGACCAGGCGTCTCTATGCTGCCACCAAGGCCACTTTGTAGAGCTGGGGCCAGAGGGTGATGGACTAACTGGACAAGCCTGGAGCTAAGATAGGGTCTCCCCACAGAAGTTATGGAGTGCATGGGCTCAGCTGAATCGCAGCCTCGTTCTGCACAGCCCTTTGCTTCCCCTTTAGTAGCCACCTCTGAAGTGGTGAAATGGAGCTGCAAGACCCAGTGTTTTCTGATGAGACACCAGTCCTTCGTAAAGCCCGAGTGTAAGACCCCGCAAGGTTCTATACCAGAGGTCACAGCTGCATGATGGCCTTGTATTGCAGCCCTTCCTTCAGCAGGAAGCCTTTCGAGATACCATCCCTGCTGCTGCCTTCACCTCTCATCTCATCTTCAACTCTCATCTGCCAGGCGAGCATCCATCCATGAACGCACTCATGCAATGCTTAGCTGTAATCACTCCATAAATACATTATTCAGGGCAGCACATCTGGAAGCTCTGCTTGTTCCCCAGCAATGCAATTATACCTGGAGGGTTCGGCAGCCTCCTCCAGAACACGGCCCCAAAGCTGCAAGGAACTTGGTCTTTCATTTCCCAAACTAACATGTAAATCCCTATGTTCTCCTAAAAGTCAGCACGTAAGCAGCTGGACAGCAGCTGAAGAGGGTAGGACAGAGCTGCCTCTGCCACCAAGCAGTTCATATCGCTGCCAGATGGACATGGCTGGAAGAGACTGGTTAGGAGGAGAAACAGATGGCAGGAGGGCACCGACCGGGTTGCAGCGAGGATGCCAATGCCCCCGGACCAGCTCTCCTTGCCTGCTTTTCAATGAGGGGCCTAGATCTGCTCTGATTCGTTCTGCTGGAAGGGATGCATTCCTTAAACTTCTGGAGAAGGTGCCTGTGGACCTCAGGTCCTCTGCGACTCCCCTGCCTTAGTCCCAGGCGCTCAGAGCATCTGCCCTTAGCAAGCGCTGGAAGGGAATGACCTGGAGCCCACATAGATCCTCCTTCCTCCAAAATCATTAGCCCTGTATATTGAGCAGTCCCGCAGGCCAACCCTAGCTCTTTTTTCTTGGGCTGCTTGAGATAAGCCATCCCAAAGAGGAACTGTGCACTTGCCTGTGAACGTGCGTGCTCCTGCTGCCACGACCAAGTGATTTCATTATCTCCCTGGGTAATTAAGAGGCTGCTTGTGTCACTTTGCACTCAAGCGGCTGCAAATTCAGTGCAATTTTTTTTTTTTTGATTGATTTCTGTTTCCTTTCTGATGTGCTTGGTGGGCACGATGCCTCCTCAGATGGATCACAGCCATGCTCCGCCCATCCAGAGAAGCTAATGAAATTATACTGCAGGATAAAATCTGCCTCAAATTAAATGTTAGGAATTGCATCTTTTCCTGGCAGAACATTGAGCAAACAAGAAAGGAAAGATCTTAAAAAGCAGCAGGTTTCAGGTTACCACCCGTTAATATTGCCTGTGAAGTCTGGTCTAAGGTTAAGTCTTCAGATGGGTGTAACCAAAAATCCCACCTGCACTGGCTCTGGAGACTGGGGGACTAGGAGGGCTGCAGAGACCTGTCTGTAGGATGGGGACCTATTTGCAACAAGGAGTGGTGGAAAGTGAGTGAAGGCCACAGTTACAAAGGTCTTGCACGCTCCTGCCACCACGTGCCAAGACCTATGAGGAGGTCTCACCACTGCTGTTCACAGCTTGGGGGAATAAAGCAAGTCCTGCCGTGTATTTCTTCCTCATTTGAGCCCTACAATGGCTGCATGTTTCCCACAGCAGACACACGACCCACTTGGTGAATGCTGTCTTTCTCCTTTCACTCTTCCACTCTCCTCCAATCCACATCCCAGGGTCTTCTCCTCAGCCATCCACGAGAAGAAGAGATTTGATCTAATTTCTGATGCCTCCTTGGGGATAACCAAGCACCCTCTGAACTTTAAAAGAGTTCAGTTGTTGAAGGAATTTGTCCAGTTGTGAAAAACTGCCTCAGGCTGTGCTGAAATCCTGGAAGAGTTGGGGACTAAACAGCCAAGTTCTTTCTTGGATGGAAAAAAATCTTGTTGAGGATTTTGAGCTGGTTCACAGGAGGAGCTGACTTCTCACTGCTGGTCTCGCAAGACGCTTGATGATGCTTAACTAACGAGTAGGTGAGAACAGGATGGAAGTTTTGCTTAATTTTGCAGTATCCCTATTTCCTTGGCTTCAAATGGAACGAACTGTACCTCTCTCATAGGTGAGGGCCGTGCAGCAGCGAATTATTGCCATCTGTCAAGTGCGCTGAGACCCCCGGGTGGCGAAACCAGCAAGGAAGCTATTACAGTTTATGGCTCTGGGCAGTTATTGGGCCTCAGAAATGTGGATAAACTGCTTTTGTGCTGCGTGGCTGACCCCTTCACCTGCACTCGGGCTGCTCATCTGTCTCCACCAGGGCTGCTTCTAATATTGCAAATCTCTGGGCAGCTCCCAAACGGAGCCATTACAAGATATTAAATCTGGCTGTGCTATACATGTTTTTCTTCTTTTTCTTCTCCTTTTTCTACTTCTGGAGACAGAAGTGTAGACCAGGTGATAGCAGAATCCCTAAAAGAGCAGGATTTATTCTCTTCGGTGCTGGACTCCTACGAGACAAGGACTGTGCAAAGCCCAGGAGTCTGCAGTTTGCTATGGAGTGAAATGATGGTTTTCTTCCAGCAGAAGCCTGGGTTTCTGACAAGAGAAGACTTTGCTTTGTGTAGCACATGCAATCGGTGACCCTTATCTTGATCCCTTGGGATCTTGATTTGCAGGATCGTGCAGCCCTCCTGATTTACAGAGCAGCTATCTGGGAGCTCATTGTGCTTCAGACCTGACTTTTCCCCCTCCCTTGCCTTTACACAGGATTTACTAGGCTGGGGTGAGCTGTCTCTAAGAGAGAGACAGGGCTTTAAAATCATTTTCAAACACAGTATATATCCTAGATGTATGGATAAGGAGTATTAGGCATGTGGAGCAAATAGTTGTAATTATATTTTGCTGGAGCAGAGCGGGTAATTCACTCACCGCCTTCCTTGGATTTTGCAGTTATCCCCAACTCCTGCCTTTAAGAGAAGCAGCCATAAAATGTCAGATGGTGTCTGCAGGTGGATAGCATTAAAATCTGAGCATGAACACACAATTATTTGAAACTTGCTTCTTCCAGCTCCTAAGCCCTACGTGGCCAGGTTGCGGCAAGACTAGTAAGATCTGATTTTAAATGTGGGTTCACTGTATCATGAGTGACCAACAGGTGATATTAAATCTAATCACATCTGTTTTCCTAGGGAATGACTGCTTTTGCTACTGCAGTTGTGGACACTGGTTGCAGCAGCCTGAATGGATTTGGTGTGTGAATCCTGGCAATGGGGAACACCTGGGCAGATTGTGAAGGCCAAGTAGAGCAGCTGTAAACCAGCAGGAGGAAAAGAGTATGATGAAGGGTATGATGAAGCCCATCTCAACAACCCTGTACCCAGTATCTACCCTGAGGAGAACAAACCTAGAGGGTCCTTTCTTCAGGGTCCAGATAACACCAACAGAAGCTGAAGGTATGTCTGAGACAAGATATGTCTGAGACAAGATATCTTCGAGGTAAGATATGTCTGCACAAGCCAGACTTTAGAAAACACAGGGCGATTTGTCAAGCATCCAGGTGGTTAGATGGGAATCAGAGATGCACTAAAAGCAGGCAAGAGGGAACATGGTCAGGACACTTTTCTTCATTAACCACCATACAAAGGCTAGCAAGACTCACCCCACTGTTCCCTCTGCCTCGGGGGACCTTGCTCTGTCTTGACCAACTGTGAAATCCTGGGTCTGTTTCCTGGTGAGCTCCAGAAAATAGTCCAAGTCTTGTTAGGGCGGTTAGCGGAGATGGGAACAGATCTGAACCTCCTCACCATCCAGAGCTTGGATTGGAAACTCAGGTCTGAACTTGGCTGGTCAAAGCAAAACCCACCACAAATTCTCCCAAACTTTTCTAACCATCCAGGGCTCTCTGTAGGATTGAAAATGCAAGGAAATAGTTCAGGGCTGACATTTCTGCAGAAGGAGGGCCCTGAAGGGAGCTGAACTCCATGAGGAAAGAAAAACCTTTTCATAAGACAAGCCCTTGAGGCATCCTCAGGATCAGATGATTTGAAAGCAAAACCAATATCTCCCTTTTCCCAGCCAGGCAGTGCAATGGGCTAATGCAGACAGGAAAGCACTCTTGAGAAATGTGGAGATGTGACAGCCAAAATAACAGGGGGATTCTGAATTACCCACCCTGTTCACTCTAGTGCAAATAAGGCAAGAATCCAAAGTCCTATTAAAACCAGCATTCCTGAACCAAACATTGAATTACTTAACCTTTATAAAAAGGCAATTTCCCTGGTCTTTCCAGGCTGTTTCCTTTACATGTCTTGATGTGCGTGCAAGGGCTTGTATTGTCTGTGAGGTGCTGTGGGACCAGGCACAGCTGTGGCTCTCCCACCTGCCTGGGTACCTGGGGACACAAGGAGTGTGCATGATGTTCTCCAGGAAGAGCTGCAATGAATGATCTTCAAAGTGTATCACTGAATCAATCTGGAACTCTTTGGCATGGTCCTTTTGCTGTATGGCACGACCCATGAGAACTTCATTCCTCAATAGAGGGATACAGCCTGGACCCTCTTTGCTTCTGGAGAAAGACGTCTTCTGGATTTGACCTGAAGATGAGAGTCACCAGAACCAGCTCAAGTTGCTTGCCATGCAATTTCAACCCAACATGGCAGAGAGAAGGAGGGAAGCAAAGGAGTTTTTTTGACAGCCTTTTTATACCTTCTGCCTGTTATCCAGCAAGGGAGAACCCATTTCCATGCAAGGCCCATACAGAGCAGAAATTCAGTCTGGAGTTGTTTAGGGAGTCAGCAACTGTTCAATAAATTCTTCTAAAGACCCTGGCATCACTGTGCAGAAACGTGCACTTTCACTCTGAGATAGACTCACTATGGGTGTCAAATGCTGGACTGAGGGTCTACTCATGTGCACAAACCTCTCCATGATCCTGTCCAACCATGATCAGCTACTGCCTGTCCTGAAGGGCCTATAGTCCTCCACATCTGTCAGTCCAGCTGTGTCAGATACCTGAACCCACCTGTTTTCTTACACTGCTTATCTTCAGGGAAGATTCTTCAAAATGGAGACCTTTGAACAAAACATTCATGTGAATCATTTTTCTTTTCCAGAAAAAAATAACATGACCAACCAGCCCAGCCAACCCAGTTGCTCCTTCTCTTCTGGATCATCTTTCTTCTGGCTCAGGCCATAACGTTCCGAGTGGCTGATGGTCATGATGAGTTATCACTTCTCTGCATCATTCCTGCAGCTGGAAATCGGAACTTAAATTCATATCAGTTGTCGGTCTTAGCATGGACTATTCTGTCCTTGAGCGAAGTGCTTTCCTGTCTCCTCTCAGTGTCCTCATGTGTGCCGGAGCCACAGCCTGTGATTCAAAGACCAAGAAATAACTTAATCCCAGGAGAATCGTAGGAGATCAATGCCAAGAGTGAGCAGTGTCTAATGTGCTGGGCGCTGTGGCCTGTCAGAAACAAACCTCACTACTTTGCCTTGTTGGAACTGCTTAAGCTGTCACACCACCAAAGACACTGAAGGTGCGTTGTTCTTGTCTCTCTCCCTCTTTTTTGTTTGCTTGTTGGCTTTTTGAACTCTGCAAGCAATGAGGATTTACAGTGGTCAAAAAACTTGAAATGGGATTTTTCAGTCCCTGCAAGGGACAGCTAAGCTGCCCGGTTTGCTCTCTCCCAGGTTGCAGGGCCTGGAGGATACAGCACACCTGGTGTGGTTTTGATCCAGCATGCTTTTGATTCCCACTTGCAAGAGCATTGTCCCCGCCAGGAAGCTCTGGTTGCTCCTAGATTGTTCCCTGCAGTGCTCAGCTCCCTCCCTGCACTGCTGCTCCAGTGGGATGGAGCGGGGGGATCTGCTCCTGCTTGTCAGCTCCTGCAGAGCTGTGACTCCAACACTGAGAACTTCAGCCTGCAAAATGCTGGCAATGAAAGCTCAGCTCCCGTGGGTCCATCACGGCTCACCCGTCAAACATTTGGGTGCAAAATTTCCAAGGGAATCTAAGAGAGAGATGCTTAGGTGCCTAAAGTGTTTATTTCAAACACTCTCAAGCTGGCTGTGTGATGTGGGGATAATAACATCTCCATCACATCTGCAATGGGAAGACAAACCCAGGACACAGCGAGGTCTCCAGCACTGTTAGAAATGGAGTCACAAATGTAAACTGCTCTTCACTGCACCTCTAGTTTCCAGTTCTGCCTCTTGGTGATGCATTCCACTGTTGTGCTTTGCCTGAAAGACTCAAACTGAGGTGATGAGGCTGGAAGCCCACATAGATATTGATTTTTCTTCTAGATGTGACATCCAATGTGCCACCGCTTTCCTCCACCCTGGCTGTCCCAAGGATGCCGTTTGGGATATTACAACAAGTAAGCTATGGGCGTCTTTATTCTGCACAGCATCTGTTTAGTCTGCAGATGATCTAAGACACTCATCAAGTTGGTAAAACTCACATTATTTTGTGCTGACAAGCGGAATTACGTGGCGGGAGAATCCAGGCAGAATTCTAAAGAGTTTGCACACTGCTGTCCCACTTAACTCGGGCCACGGATTCCAGCATCCTGATGGGATCCCCAGAGCCCTGTTCAGCTCTTGGCTGGAAGGAGAATCATTTTCACAGGGAGTAGGGAGGATATAAATTAGGAAAAAAAAGGGATTGGATCCTCTGGGCTTTTGAATAAGCTGCAGGGAACAAGAGAACGTTATTTCAATCACTTTATTTGCAGCTGGCATCGTTGAAACAGTTCAAGGTCCACAGTGAGAGCAAACAGTAAATAGAGAAATAACCAATATGTCACAGAATTGCTGCTTAGTTCATTCTGTGCTTTACCAAGTCAATAGTTGTTAACATGCCTCCCCTGAGAGAAAGCCAGAGAAGATCTTTATCCTCTGCTCAGAGAAAACCTCCCTGCATTTTTGGCATCAAGGCGGCCGATCTGCAAATAGAGAGATCTCAAGGGTTGTATTTGTTGAACCCGTTTCAGAAAGGGTCTCTAGAGATGGAGCTAGAGCCTTTTGTAGAAGAGAGGTTTCCTCTGGTCCATGCCATCTAGATTACCAATGATAATTTTGATCTGCCTCTAAGTATGGAGAGCCATGAGAGGGAAAGGTCTCATGGGACATGATGAAGTGACACTTTCTTCTCACTACAAACCTCACTTCCAGCTGCTCCTCCAGGTCTGAGGCTCCCACTTCTTGGTTGCAAGTGTTATTTCTGCCATTACAAACACCACGATCCCTCCCAGGGACCCTAAAAAGGGACCTGGGGGGCCAG
>JAVCKT010062153.1:0-16008 GCA_032273925.1 Rhynchotus rufescens
TTCCCATGAGATGAGGATTCCTAAGTCAATGGTAAGTGTATAGTAGAATATAGTGAGAAGTGTTAATTGGGGGCAGGAAGCTTTGGGGAAATACGGAGCTAGAATTCCTGACCTAGAAAGGAGAGGTGAATTTAGAGGGAATGGGAATGAGTTAGGAGCTGCACTCGATGTGTGCACATGGGGTGCTGCAGTGTGTGACAGGGTGCTCCAGGGACGCTGTTGACCCAGGACAGATGCAAAGCAAAGGTGAATGAAGTCGTGGCAATGTGGATAAACCAAGTAAAGTGTATAATCAAATTAGTGAGAGAAATGAGATCAGAAAAAAAAGTCAGAAAATGAAATAATTGGAAGTCCGTGAAGGCGTCAAACTGGTATAAAGAAAAGAAATTACAATATCAGAAATAGGGATTGAGGAAAGATTTATAGAATTCTTTACTAGATTTTACATAAGAAATTAGGATACCATATTTCTACTTGTGGATAGTGTAGATTATTTTTACCAGAAACAAGTTAGTCTTTGGGGTATGTGCATCTATGATATATTTTTACTAAGTTTCTAATTCCTGTAAATTCTAATTTACATTGTACTTGATATTGTATTGTCTATTGATTATACAAAGGCAAAGTTTCTACTTTTGGAAGAATGCTAGTAGGAATCTTTTCTCCAGAGGCATACACGTTATTTCACTGTTACTCATGGTCCTTTCTCCTGTGAATCTGGAGAACAGTCTTTTCCTCATGGATTAGGACCTTTCTTTCTATAACTTTCAATCTTTTTCTTGTCCTACCTTCGGGCAAATTTAAAGGGAGCCAAATTGGATATAATAGAGATTGAGTTCTTTTTATAACCTTTTAAATAATTAAGTCCCCTCTACATCTGTACTGTCCAAGCAAGTCTAATCCTCTTTTTCAATTAATGAACCTTATAACCTCCCCATGTGGCAAGTATTCCTTCAAGAGTCTTTCTTCATAATAGTGTTGGCAGCTGCGTTCTACCTTGAGTTATATTTTTGTAGGATATACTAGGTGAGTGTTTAATTAGTATAATTTAAGTTTGGATGGTTAAATAAGTTTTCTTGATTTTTTTTTTCCTCTTTCCTTAGAAATGGTACACCAAGGAATGGGTTTTCTTTGTTTATTTTAAAATCAGTAGAAAATTTTCAGTTTTAATTACAGACCTTATTGCAATGGCACAGAATGTATGTGTTTGGTTGCTAACTGTTGAAAGAGTTATTGGATGTCAGGGACAGAAAGTCAGTTAGATAGTTGAGCATGAGCCACAGGAGACAACCTTCAATATATTTGAATTATGTATTTCAAATATTGCTTTTTCACATAGGGCATTATTGCAACATGAATCTTTTTTATTAAAATAAAAAATCTAGTCTTTATAGTTAAAATCTAGTTTTTAACACTGAAAAAAAGTAAGCCTCTTTGAATGGGTGACAGCATTTATAGCAAGGAAGGCAATTGTGATTCATGTCTGAAAGCTGGCTGTGAAAACTGTGAGCTCTCTCCAAGGTCTTATAGTGAGTGAGGGGGGCTTTTATGCAAGTCCTATAACATTAAAGCAAAATATTCAGCTGGAAAGAAGTCATTTATCAGGACATGACACTTGCAATTCTGCTTCCCCCAAGGTACAGACTGCCTAGTGAAAATGATCATGTTGCATTCTTTTCCAGGGACTGTTATAGAAATAAGTCAGCAGTGTTTGGTGCTTTTCTTATTGATTTAAATACATAATATGCCAAGCATTTTACTTCTGCATGCTTACATAATTGCCTATGAATCTATTTGATTTCTTGTTTTTTGCCTTTGTAAGTTAAATGGGTAAGTTGCATTGATGGACATGGCTTCTATTGCCTTTCCTCATTTCCTAATCTTTTTTATTTTAGGGTATTTGGATGGTATCTGTCTCTTCTTTTGTGCATGTGTTTGACTTTCATTATTGGCTTAATAGAAAGCTCTCAAATCATTTGGATTATCATGACTCTTGGAAGATTTCCAGTGCAATGAGAGACTGTCCTGCCTGAGAATCTCACATGTTCCCTGGTTTGGGCTTTAGACCATGCAAAAAATACTGCAGTCAGTGGCTTTGTTTCTGATAAATACAGGCTGAAGGAGTGGGATTCTTTTGCAAGTGCAAAGATATGAAGATGTGATAAATGATAGAGTATGCTAAGGAAAAAGGAAAATACAAGTATGAGGTAGAAAGGAGGTGCCTCCTTGCTCAAAGCAATAATTTACAAAAGGAAGGAATACACACTGGGGAGGAAGGAACCTATCTTGAAATACATCACAATTGGGAGATAGGGGAGGGAAGAAAAACAAACAAACAAAAAACTCTGAAGCCTAGAACAGCCTGGGAATTAGGTGAGTACAACTTCTTTCTTCGGAAAAGACCAGAAGAGCTATGGACTCAGTTGTTACGTCCATCCTGTGACACTTCACAAAGGGAGTCCTTATGAAAACTGTTTACTCAGGAATGGGTGTGCATGACTACTTAACTGTTTCCTGTGGTGGGACTGAAGGAGGTAACAGAGTGTAAGTGTGGACTGCTGACCACACCTGGCAAACGCCATCAGCTTCAAACTGTAGTTGCAAGAGTTCCAAGTCTTGGCTGGCGTCCTCAGCAAGTTCAGAAGTGACTCCAAACTGGAGAGAGTGGTTGACATGCAGGTGAGGCTGCCCTTCAGAGGCACATCAAAGGGACGGAGAAATGGCAGTGTCCTCATGTAGTTCAGCAAAGGTAAATGCTAAATCCTGCATCTGGGAAGGAATAGCCCCCTGCAAAAGCACAGACTAGGGGCTGTCTGGCAAATAAAGCAAACGTTGGGGAGATCTTATTGCTGTCTACAACTACTTAAGCTTAGATTTTGGACAATACGGAGCTAGACTCTTCTCATGCAACAGTCACAATGTGCAGGAGGGGAAACTGTATTCAGATATAAGGTAGAAAATTTTTCACCTTGAGGAAGGTCAAAATTCCTCTGAATTTCAGTGGTATGCAGGTGAAATGGATTCCATTGGAATACAGTCCAGAGAGACCATTCAAACTCCATCCTTGGAGATTTTCAAAACTCTTCTGAATGAATCATGAGCAATCCAATCTCTGTAGCTGTCCCTGTTTCGAGGCTGTCTGGCTGAACTCTCCAAGTACAGTGCTTTAGATAAGCATTTTTGTGTGTGTAGGGGGGGTTAATTGCTGGCCTGTGTCATGCCCATCCCCTGCACGTATTCCTCTGCCTTCACAGGGGAAGCAACATTAGAATCAGGTAATCACTTCAACACTTATGTGCATAGGGAACGACTTAGCGCTCTCTCTGGCTCCATCATTAAATATGTAGAAAGACTTGTAAATCACTGACCGTTGTTACAGACGCATATAGCTTAAAGTGCAGTTCAAAAAAAGGACATTGATGCTTCTTTAGCAAAGTTGCCTAATCAATGCAATCATTAAAATAACATATAATCAAATAGTGAGGAGAGTTCAACAGCTTCTGTGAACAAAACAGTTTTGAATAGAATAGAATTGTTCCCTGACTGTCATCGTGTCCTGAAATCAAATTGTTCCTCTAATAATTTTCTTCAAGCCCCCTGAGTCATATTTCAGCCACACCATTATGTGAAGCTGTTGACACATGTAAACTCTGAGCTGTAATGAGCACTCAGCCTAATGGAAGCCTTGCCTAAGCTTTTAGAGACACCTTCAGGAAACAAAAGTTCAATTTTTATATATACATAAATATGTATGTATACACATATATGTATATAGTGCATACACACACTAAGTAGTATGTATATAGTGTGTGTATGCATACATATATAGCAGGCAAATTATGTATGTGGGTGTGTTTATACTTTTATTTGGGTATATGTAGATAATGCTTCTGTTTAAATCTCAGAAGGCTCCCTTGAGAATGAAAGGGTAGCACTTCAGCTACCCCAAGTCTAGCAGTATCAAGTAAGTAAACATCTCTAATATTTGTTCCTCATTCTGCAAGAGTCCAGTTATGGGTTTTTAATGAAGAGCGTCTTTTTATTGAGAACCAGGGAGCTTTGCTTCAAATGCAGTCCTATAGATGAAGGCTTCCCAGCTAATGACTCTGGCTTTTTAGATAATCTTACAATATAACAAGATGCATATTAGTCTATCATAGATGTTGAATTGTATGTTCATACTAAACTGCTCTCAGGAAACAATTCTACTATCATTTTGCAAAATACTGCCTCTGATTTGTGTGGGACTTTTGGACCTGCATGAAATACCTGATAGGCAACAAAGGGCCTCCTACGTTGTTTCTGTAAAACTTTCTCGTAAAGACTGTAGGAGACAGCAATAGCATTACTCCCTTTATTCACTGTGCTGACAAACAGAAACACCTGGGTTTTTTTCCTATCTTGAAGTAAGTAAAACTTTCAACAGAGACTTCAGTAGCTGTTTGTATCTTTGGAGTCATGTTTCTCTATTGTAGTCACTTTGATAGATGTGAAATAAATGAATATTGTGGTGTACTTAGAAACTTTGAAGATTAAGGTTTTAGAATTGACAGATTCCTAGGGCAAGGAGAATGCCTTTTATTGAAAACCTGTATTTGTTTACATTGGAAATGTAAGAAGTGTGAGTGGCGAGTACGATTATTTCAATGTGCCCATCTTGGAGTTTATCTGTTGCAAATATCCATATATTTTCAAGAAAGACTTGTGCAGACAACGAGTATGGCTTTGAAGGGAAAGTCTGCCTTTTGCAAAACAATGATCAAAATTCTTGAAATGGAAGTGGAATTGGATATTAGCAGACAGTATCCCTTGGTATTGGATGATGCTCCTGCTCCTTTGCCTCTGAAAATCACATCTCTGTGAGGTTTTAGCTTTGTCATACCTTTTCTTTTTTAGATATTTCTGATCATTAAAACACGAATAAGGTACTGACTGTTTTGTAGGTGCCTTGTTTCAATATCTAGGTCCTGAGGAGTACCTCCATCTCAGTCTTCAATGTGAAAACAGTGAAGGAGAGAGCGTCTCTGTTACGGGAAGGAATGAATAGTTTTTGGCAAGCATCATTAGATTCTTATGGAAAGGCATCATAAAATGTAACATCTAGAATTATAGTAAATGCTAAAGCAGTTTTAAAATGGCACAGTAAAGTTGTGTGGAGTTTTCTCCAAATAAAAGCTATTACTCTCTGGATTTAACTTGCTTGTGGAGTAAATTCTTTGGAAACTTGTTTCTTCTATTAAATTCATCTAGACTCTTTCATAACAGGAATGAAAAAAGACCCCAAGGGACCTGAACTTACTTTTGGCTGCTATTTTTATCCTCTTGGAGACTTTATGTGAGTGAGGTACAGTGTTGTATAGTGAGAATGAAATCTGTCAAACACATTGGAAAAACGTGGCTAATTTAGCTATGTTAGATAAAACAACTCCTTTTGCTCTCTCCTCTGAGAGTAATAGCCAGTATTTTCAGTGCAATTGGCCTTTAGCAACCGTTGGTAGCTTGGTAGGGTATTTTTGGAAGAGAAAGGAAATAAAAAAGGATTAAGCCATAGGGAATTATAGAGGAGATGGATGGTTGAAGAACTGCAGTGCAAAAGCAGAAACAGCTTTACAGCAAGTTCCTGAACTATTGATTTTTGTTGGTCATAAGCTCCCTATATGAGATCAAAACAGGTCAAACACCCACACAAGGCATCTTTTCTCATACATTTATACACATAGGTAATAGAGATATTGAAAGCTATAGGTCTATACACAAGCACTCAAAATATCTGTAAATACTGTGTAAGAATATTCGTTAGTCTTCAAATGCGTGAGCGTGGTGAAATTTTGTCTTCCACTTCTGTCTTCGTATTTGCTGTCTGAGCACACTTTGAAAGAGAATTTCCTGTTGATCTGATTTCCTTGCTTACACGGGACGCTCATGTACACTTATCCATTCAGAGAGCTGAAACTTTCAGCTGATCACCATAGGCTGTCATATCCTCAAAGGTTAATGCCTGTAGGCTACTCTTTCCAGTCAGGCAATAGACCTAAATCTTTTCTTTAAATATGGTTCACATTTTGAATAATGGGATGCACTTAGAAATATCTAACTACTTGTACATTTTTATGGAAGTTGGAAAAAGTTATGTTACTATTTGTCCAATGAATTATTTATTGTGATTTCCTAACTTACTGGTTAATAAGTGACTTCTTACTTACTAATGGCTTCAGCAGTCTATACTAGAGAATTCATAGAGAATTTTGTGTTTAGTGAGGGAGAGGAGACCAAATACCCTTAAGACAATTTTTAAGTTATTGGTAGCAAGTCAATTTGACATAAAATAATTTCTTACTTGCCATGAGCTTCAGCATTGAAAAATAACAGCTTGTGTATTGCACCCCTGCTTTAATCCTGTTTTGAACTTTTCCACAGACATCTTTAAAACTTATGCTATCCCTTTGAATTAAACAGCAGGAGACTGGACATGATAGCTATATCTGTACTTTTAGCTGGAAGGGATTCAAATGAGTAATTGGGAAACAGAATTTTAACATGGACTTGGCTACAAATTGGGCAAAGGCTTAGCTGGAGATTTCCTCCATTTTGTGGAAACGGAGGACACGAGTCCTCTCTTTTTTAAAGCACTTCAGTTTTGTAATAATTTTACTTTTTTGTAGAGAACAGCTGTAAGTCTTTAGTGGTTGTGTTAAAGCTGTACTTCATTAAAATTTTTTATTTGAAACATTTTTAATGATGGACTGTTATGCCCCTCATTGGTTAATCCAATTGATAGGATTCTCAAGCACTTCCACTGATCTGGATTCCATCCTCTCATGCATGAGTGAATGTGAGGACACTTTTGTTTCTTTGCTCAGAATTTGTGCTGAAAACAGCATCCGCATTAAAATTGTCCAGGATGGGTAATTGCCTGAATAGGCAGGTTTAACATGAAGCTAATTCAGGTGCTTTTATCAATTGCTGTTTTATTGTCAGCTTCTGTGTTGCAAATGGAGGTGATTTTTAGGCTTCACCTTAAGCAGGTCACAGGGGAATGGTAAGAATCTTGTGTTGGTCACTTCCTAGATGCATTTTATGGACTGGGTAGATCTTAAGGATATTTTTATTTGTCTTAATTGGTACTATCTTCTTAAATGCATACTGATATTAACTGCAACAGCTGTCCAGATGTTGCTTATAGTAGTGTTCTAACCAAAAGTAAATCTGCCTTGCAAGTCTCTATGCAAGTCAAGATTGTTTCTCCTCCCAAAAAAGGGGGGAGGCAAGATTTTTACTGTATATTTGTTTTCTTGACAAATTTAATTACTAATCATAAAATCTTAAGTCAAAGATTTATGGATTTTAAATTTATTTTTTTCTCCATTCATCTTCAAAGCTTACTCAGTGCAGATTTAGTGAAAAACCTAAACATAAACTGAAAGTGGAGCAAATAGATGGTCAAATAAACAGAAAATAATCCAAGTCTTTTTATTTTTGTACAATGTGCATTTAGCATGCCTTGAATTTTTGGTTCAGGATTGGCTTCTGATGTAATTCCGTTTAGTATATGTTTAGTGAACTTCAAAAATATAGATAACCTGATTAAGTATTATTAGATTAAATTGATTAAATACTATCTGAACAGCATTTTACTAAAGAATTAAATTATGCGTTCATTTCTATCAACACAAACCCAAAATAGCCTTACTGATGTCTGAAAATGGTTCAATAAATCACTAGTGCTTAGAACTATGGATACTCCATGGTACAATACTTTTGAGCTCTTAAAATTCTTTCTAGTTAGTTTATATTGTTTCCATCTCACTAACTAGTTATTAGTTGCACTTCAGTTTGCACCAAAGCATTTATAAACAGTGTTTAGATGAAATGTTCAGCCAGAAAGGGTCTTTATGGTTTCATAGCCAGAGAACAAATCTGGAAATAAGCTGAAGATGAGAAATGACAGTTCAGTGAGATCTGCTGACATATCCTTCCTGCTTCTCTGCAGAAGACAGGTATAGGACTTGACTTGCAGGATGTGGCCTGATGCCAGATAAAGTTGGATCTTTGAGAAAATAATTCCATGTAAACATTCAGCTCATTAGGCTCTCCCACTGAAAGGAAATCTTCTGCCCAGCCCCCTCCTTTTCACTCTTCCCTTTTAAAACAAACAAAAAACCTTCTTTTTTTTTTTTTTTCCTTTTTTAATTTTTAACAGCAAGGCATCAAGCCTCACTAGTCAACAGCACGTGACTGTCTCCAAACACGTAAGCTGTCCTTGGAGTTCCACTGGCCAATTTCTCATCTTGATTTACTGTTATGTCTCTGGGCATTTTCCTTAAGCTTATACGTTCTGCAGAGTTTTGTAGTAGATATAGTTAGACTGGAAGGATACCTACAGACGAGTGCATAAGATGAATTAGAGATGTATTATAGAAGAAACATCTTCTATAGAACATAGTAGAAACATAGAAGCATAACGGAATATGGACCTGAAACATGACCAAAATATGCAGAGAACCATCCTCTGCCTTCAATGAAGTTAAGAACATTAATGGTTGACTTTAGGGTTGATATATGCTTTAGTGCATCTCTGCTCTGGACTGCAATTTATCCCAGGTGCACCTTCATCCACGTGTCACGCATTCATGGCTTAGCCCACAGTATCCATATGGACGGATACTTGTCCTCATTGCACATCACAGGCATTTTCACAGTGTAAATAGTGGATGTGTAGCAACAGGTAAAGGCATCATACCTTAGGTAAACTGAATGAAGTGAAATGAATTCATGCATCTTTCTTTATTTTTGCTGTTCTGAGTCCAACAATTGATGTCTGTTAAAGTTGGGCAGGACCATCATGTCTTAAAATGAAGTATTCAGGTTTGTTACTTTGGGAGTGAGAATTGTTATCTACACGAAGAAATAATGTTAGGTATCATTAGTGCAAAGCTGATGGTGGTGGTAAGGAGTCCTAGAGAAGTGTTAATTGCATATATTCTTCACTGGTCTGCGGGCAAAGTCACCTGCTATTGCCAACTATAAAAATTAGGATATCATAAAAGGATAGAAAATGTGATCTGTAAAATTCTTCTAATGTGTGCAGTGTTTCTGTCATAATTTTGGTGGGGGGACACACTGATCTCTGAACTCGTTTTGGTAATGCTGCCTCAGACTTTTTTAAAGCTTATTTTAAAGCCAGATGCTGCCTTAGGAAAACTTCTCTTGATTAACAGAAATAAGTTGCTTTCTTAAAATAGCCAATGAGGTGGTTTTTGCCACTTAGTAGAGACTGTCCTAGTAGTTAACTTCCCAGGGCTTTGCCTGGAGCTGAAGTGGTTTCTAACAATCCATCATTAACTTCTATGACAACCATGGGGAGGCTGTGATTGTCAGAATTAGTCATGATGTACTGTTGGCTTCCTACAGTCATTCTAAAAAAAATGCTTTGACACCAGATTTTGCACCCTTGCTGAGTGATTGTGGATGACAGTGAACTTGGATCTAGTTTATTTTACATGCTCTTGAGGGCAATTTTGCGCTGCATTTGTTCAAGCCCCTCCTTAACACCTTAAATGTCTGCTAGTGGAATGGCCCGTTCTTTGGGATCAGTGTCACACTGTCTTGCACACATCCAAAGAGCTCCCATTTTATATTTTACTATTGTATTGTATAGGAAGGAAACCTATTCTTTGCCTAGACAGATTTCATTATGGAATAAGCAGGGTGTTCACCTGCATTTGGAGAAAAAATTAAACTTTTTTGTGAATATTTCGGCTTATTCTTTCAATTCAGCATTTCCTTTGGAACAAAAGCCTTACTACTCCTGTTTTTATATTTGGTCATGCTTAATGGGAAAATGATGCCTTCCAACTCTGCAAATCTGCAAAATTTTGTTTCTGGGCCAATCATGCGTTCTGAAGAGAAAATACCTGCAAAATAAAGCAGCACTTGTATGATGAACTGAAGGAGAAAGCGTGCATTTGAAGATAATGGTGGTAATGCTTTAAGGATACACTGAAATACAACTACAAGTGATGTACAACTAATGTCAATTAATTAGAAATTATAGATAGTAAACAGGTCCTGCTGGTGCATAGCAGCAGAAATGAGAATAGCACTGTCTAGGAAGACGTGTGAGGAGATGGCCTTAAGAGCAGCCAGGTTCAGAAGGCACCACTTCACTATTTGTCTGTGTAACAAGTGGTGAAAAGACTTCTGCTCATGCATTGGCATTTTTAGACAAAGTTTTAATTACATTACATGGTATTGCCAATTGAGAAACGCTTTAAATTTCAAGAATCAACATAATGGCATAAAAAGACAAAGAAAATAAAATGAAGGGAACAATGAGGTGTTCTTCTAATCCATCCCCTTCTCCCCAAAGAGGATCAGTGCAAATTAAAATAATTCCTGACAGATGTTCATCTAATCCTTTTTGTGAACAAAACCTCTTCAGCTAAAGGTTCTGTAAAGTCACAGTCAATCTCTACAGTATATAACTGTCTTTACTGATAGAATTTTTTTTTAAATGCCAGGCTTGTATCCCATTTGCTGCAATTTAAGTTCTTCACTTTTTATCTTCTCTGTAATTAGAAGATCAATTTATTCACTCACTTTCCAGTTCTGCTTATTATATTATGACTAACTCCAGTCTTCTCCTGTCTAGTTTAAGTAACTGCTTTTCCTTCCTTTTCATATAGATCTTGCTTTGCAGACCTCTGATTTGTGTCATTGATCTCTTTAGTCTTTCTCCATCTGGAAAATGTAGTACATAGAAAAGATCTTAACAGCTTCACAAGAAGCACGATGGTTTCTGTGCATGAATTGCCAACAATACTTGGTTTATGCATCTCTAGATAACGTTTGACTCTTTGTCAACAATACAATGTTTTTGCCTTATCCTGTAATGCATAAACACTGACATCGATGATATCCATTTTGAAAGTCTTAACTATTTCTCCTGTCTTACACTTGAATTTGATTATTTCTATAAATTTTTGTTGATTAATTAGCATTTTGTATTTTAAAGAACTTCTCTAACTTGTCCATATTTTTTATTATCAACCATGTTTCAAACATGCTTAAAGCTCATCCATGCTGCGGTTATTTATGTGTTTAATAAGCATACTTCTAATTGCATCAACCAAAATAATGTTAAACCTCAATAGTATTGAACCAAGACTCTTGTAAAATTCATCTCGCTATGCTTTCTACTTTAATTGTGAGACACCGAAATTTATTTAGGGCATGTTTTTCTGTCATGTATTATAACAGTTTCATTTAACAGATATTTTTTGGACACAAAATATGAAAATATCACGTAAGCAAGTGTCCTTTGTTCTACAGATGCCCAAATGATGTTTGTGGCTCCTATCTTGCTCTGTATTTGTATATTTTTGTCTATGCACATATATAAATAAGTGGCCTTATTTATACACAAATAGCATGAAACAAAGAAGGTAATATTCCAATTCTTATAGGGAAAAATTTCGAATTGCTCAGTTGGGTGTAAAGCAGTTCTGATAGTGTATTAGAAATGTTGTCTTATGTTTCCAAAAAGTAAAATAAGGTAGAGGAAATTCACTTTGTGCCCCATGAAGCTGAGCAGCAATCCGATAAATACAGTTTGGGACATTATTTTCGTAAGAGATTTCTTTCTGTTTAGTTTTCTGTGTGTATTTTGAATTCTTCATTAAAAGAATACTTGTGACCGTTTTAAAATGTAGGATACTATGCTAGCTGTAGAAACTATCTATTCCATTAAATGAAGCTGAAGATTTATCACGTATATAGAAAAACATATTTTTAAAGATACAGCATGACCCAAATGACAGGCTTTTCGTACCTTTGCGAATGATGGGGCTCATACTATCTGCGTGGTGCCCACGTGGTGTTTGCTGCCTGCTCAAGGCGACTAATCTGCATGGGGAATGACTCCTGTCTCACCTGGGAATACCCCAAGGAAAATCCCCCTTCCCCGAGGTCTGTACACTTAGAAATGCACTTATTTCTCTCCTTTGTCTGCATCCTAAATATCTCTCTTTGGTAGAGGAGCCTTTATCCTAGCCCCTGTGTATGTGCAATAATATGTCACCATAGCTGAGGAGGGGAGAACATGCCAAGCCTTTGTGGAAGGCCAAAGGGGCATGGGACCAAAGGCATTGATGAACACATAGTCCATGTCTCAAGGAGAACGTTGATAAGGGTTGGGAGGATGGAGATGCGGCCACAGAAGTAGACTACCAGGCACACAAGTGGACCACCTGCAGGCATTTTCAAAGGGATCTGCATGTGGATAAGCAATTTTGCAACTCTCTATTACTTACCTGAAGTTCTGTTCTAGTCGTGCTGCAATGTCTATAGCTGTCTTTTGAATAAACATATAATGCAGAGAATGAAGGAAAAGGGAAAAAGTGAGGAAAAGCCCATAAAATCTATATTATTTTTGGGGAAATTATGTGATATTATTTGTTGTAGGTAAATATAGCTATGAAAGTGGATAAGACATTTTGTTTGAAAATACTTAGACCTGATATATTTAGGATTTTTTTCTAATCTGCTTCTTGAGTCACAAATAGCTAGCGTGTGTTTTCAAATGGAACAAACTTTGCTAACAAAGATAGTAGCATGAGCTAAGACCCCTGCTGTGTACTGGTAGTGCTCTGTAGGTAATGTAAATTCTGAGCTATTATCAGCTGGGTAATCAGACTGTTTATAAGACCACAGTTTAAACAATCCGATTTCTCTCCCTGCTTTCTATCTATCCCTTTGATAAGAGTGTAACTTGCTAGAAGTAACTTGATTTTCCAAGTAATAAGTAAAGATAGAGGCAGGGAAGGTTTCTTGAAAGTGTATGGGAAAGAGAAGGGATACAAAGCTGCTGCTCTTTCTCTCTGTTTACACACTCTTATCCTCAAAAGCAAGTTATCCGTTTTAGTTATTGTACATTTAAGGGATATGTTGTCACTTTTTCTTAGTCATGCAGGCATGCCTCACAGATGTTTTGGTCATGTGGATTCTTTGCTTGCTCTTCCTTTGATGTGGAAAATAAGGTAGAGAAATTCAGCATGGACCTTCTTAGCTGCCTGATGTCATCTGGGAGCAACTTAAGTCGTTGGGTAGGATCATGAATGTGAAATCGGCAGTAGATGCTGAAAATGTTGGTGTAGGGTTCAACCCTAGTGGTCAAACCTGGTACTGAGAGGAGACTGATGCTGTTGGCCTGTTGCTGTTGGGGACCCACTTCAGCTTTTGCTATTTCTGACTGGCAAAGTCTCTGATGTGAGTATACTCACCTTATTTATTTACTTATTTCTCTAATTTAGCAGGCTCACTTCATTGCATGCTAGAGCAAAACCAGATTTTGAGATCTCAGCACTGTTTCAAATAGAATTGACGTAGAATTTTGCACTATACTGTTTTATAGGGCTTTATATAGATGAATTTATATTTGACAGGAAGTGGACCCTTCAATCATGATGTTTAAAAGATTTTTTCCATAATCTAAGTCTGTATTCTCTGGACTCATCCACAAGGGGGACATAGTTCAAAAGAAATATATAGCTCATGGATATTTTTTGAATATTCATATTTCTAACTCTCCATCTTAAATTAAGCAATTGTCTTGAATTTTATTGGGATAAGCTTTAAATTGCCACTAGAGTTGTCAGTGTTGGAAAGAGAGAAAAAACATAGCTTTTTTTAAAATCTCTTCCCACCTCTCTCTCCCCTCTCCTCACTCCCCTGTTTGCAGATGATTTTGCAGATGCAAACCTAAGTCCTGTGATTCTGAGGGGAAAAAAATTCTTTGCTTACTTCATCATTATTCGATCATTAACTTCAGATTATTCATGTATATATATCTGCTGAAGATGTCCTAGCATGTTTTTTGTTTGTTTGTCTAAGAACATAACTTCAGTTTTTCCACGAATGACTTGCACTATTCCCATTTGTTTCTGATATGGCTGAAGTTATCTAATAATTACTCTAGAGGATGTGAATAGAGTATTCCACCCTCCCCTCTGTCTTTATTGCAAATAGCACTTTGACATAGAGCAAAATGATACATGGGTTTATTTAACAACTTGGCTTGGCTTTAGTACTTTAGAAATTCTATCATAATATATAATTTTCACTTTGCATTGTGGCTATTGTCTAGGACCCCTTTAAAAATGGGGCATATAAATGCTAATACACTGTGTCTGAATTACATTATGAAATTCACTGTTTATGCAACAATTCCCTCTAAATTTGTGATCTAAAAAATCAATCCGATATGCAGAGATACCGCTTATACCCTTCTGATAGGGAGTGAAAATGAGCTCAGAATAATATATTACTAGAAGCTGTGATGGGAACCTTCTTTTGCTATTATCTGGTTAAAATTGAATTTTGGAAAGAGAATTTGATTTTGGAAAAAAAAAAACCTTGCATCATGACTAAATAAAGGAAACTCTCTGTAGATGATTTGTATAGCCACCAATACACTCTTTCTGGATGATTTTAATGCCGAGTAGCTTTGTATGTTCGGAGTTTAACATGTGACTCTGCATCTGGTATCCATTATTAGAAACCAAAGAGTGAGATCTCTTCTTTCTTTTCACTCACCTATAAATACCATATTGATTAATATTATTTTTTTTGAATCAATTGCACTGAGTTTACCTAAAATACCCTCCAAGCCCACTCATATGACTCAGTCATCACTCACTGGGGAGTGTATTAAGTTGCCACAAATAATGGAGTTTGCATTTATGTTTATTTCTCAGCATCTTATTTGAAATTGTTCCTTGTTTTCCCATGCCTATTTTTCTAACTGGGTAAAAAAAGATGATGCCAGGTCAGACCATATGTTCTTTGCCTAATATCCTATATCCAAGAGTGATCCTAGGAAACCACACAAGAGCTAGCTAGTACATAGGAAAACGCACAAGAAAGAAGCAAATATATAGCAAGGGTAATTCGTCATTTATCTTCTTTGACAAGTTTCCCCACTTCCTGAATTTTATGATCTAAAGGACTTTTTAGGTAAATGTTTATCTTTGCCTAAAAACTACACCTTTTTGTGTAGCTGATTTGATTCAAATGCACAGTCTTATATAAGTCTGCATTAATCCTTGCTCACTTTGCTGCGTGTGACTGTCTTTGCTAGGCTGCTCAGAACAAAAGGTAGGATGCAGAAGTTGGTTTCCAAACTAGACTGTGTCAGAAATCCTCACTCCCTGTGAATCTTCACTCTGCTTGCTACAACTGCAGGCTCAATCTTCGCATATTGATTTAGCCCAGTTCGTTTAATCTAAGCGTGGGGACAGGGATATGGATGAAGAGAGTATGAAATATTCCCCTCATATATAGCAGCTCTGCTAGTAGTTACACTCTCTCTCTTCAAAATATATGTGACAACTGTCACTGTAAATTCGAATTCATTGTCAAAAGATTTCCTTGTTATCTGTTGTTGCTTTCCTTGCACCTCCCCACCTTCTTTCAACAACGTCCGTAATGGGAGGTTTTTTATTGGATTAATTTCAAACATTCCTTTGAACTTGTCTTTGCTTGATTGGTTCTAAAACTGTTAGAATAAAATGTTTCATGCATTTTATGATGAATCTAACATGCAAGCTTGGACTATCTGTGAAAACTTTTTTTTTTTCCTTCCTCCTGGAGAGAAAGAAACTTAGCAGTGAGGCAGAGTGGTAGAGATTTGTGGCTCTCTGGTTCCACTCTTGCCAACCACAGTGGCAGAATCTTGCTTGCAGAGTGACCGCCCATGCAGAGAGAAGCAGGCTGCCTTCAAGCACAGCTATATGCCATGTCTGAGTATCTCAACCAAAACTACTATGAACATTATGCAGATATTGCTTTGTTAGTGGGGATGTGTTGGTTCTTGTTTTCCTTTTTTTTCCCCCTTTTTCGTTCTTTCCCTGTGGGTTTGTAGCTTAAAAAGCTATTCCAGCAAAAGCTCCTGGAGTGAAAATACTCACGTTGACTACAAAATTACTTTTAGATTATTGCATCTAATCACAC
>JAVCKT010062206.1:0-16005 GCA_032273925.1 Rhynchotus rufescens
TGTGAGGGTGACAGAGCACTGGAACAGGCTGCCCAGGGAGGTTGTGGAGTCTCCTTCTTTGGAGATCTTTAAAACCCCTTTGGATTTGGGTCACATGCTCTAGGTGACCCTGCGTGAGCAGGGGGGTTGGACTCGATGACCTCTGAGGTCCCTTCCAACCTTGGGCACTCTATGATTCTATGATTCTAAGTACCTTTGAACTTACTGTTTAAGATTGTATGATGAAGTCCAGTGTATTAGGTATGTGCTAAAATGCATTACAGACCAAAACATATTTATACACCCACATAAGGGCAACATATACGTAAACACTGTTGAACTGATATTTTTCTGATTTCTCATTGTCTAGAATAATTGCCCTTTCAGAGTACAAGATTCTTACGTAACTCCCATTTATTTCAGTGGAAGTCTTTTACTAGTTTCACAGAAATTTAGTATTTATATGCAGAGCTGGATGTTGCCAGTTCTCTCACTATATGCCACTGTATCTGCTGGAGTGGTGTTGTTAATGGAGAGCTGAGGTGGGATAGAGGGAGCGAAGAGGCTAAAGCCCATTAGCTTCCTTGTTAAATCTGTGCCTGGGAGTTTATGTAAGAACACAAAGAAAATGTAATGCAATAGTATCCAATCCTCACAACTATTTATTCAACAGCCAGTAACAAGTTCAGATGATGTAATGCTTCTAGCATGTACATTGTTACTTAAGTCAGTTGCTAATTAATACCATGCTGAAAGACCTTCAGTTGGGTGTCAGCACACTCAGAGTTGGTCTCTGCAGCTTAGGGAATGTTTCTGCTTCAGCTCCCTCTGCTTCAGCTCCTTCTGTTCCTTGTGCATGCAAAGTCACTCTCTAAGCAAATCTTTTCTTCTTTATTTTTTCTTTTGTTTTTCTTTCCTTTTTTTTTTTCCTAATTTGCCTCTGGGTTCTTAATTGCTACATACACAACACATTACAAATGCTGCTGCTAACTCATTTTAACAGAAAAAAAAATTCTTGTGTCCTGGCAAATTACTGTTAATTTACTGACAGTAGAAAATTATTCTGGCAGTACTTTTCTGGAACACGATCCGGACTGTACGAATACTGCTAAAATAGAATTGAAACACAATTTAAAATGTTCCTCTCAAAATATATCCAAGAAAGCATGGTGTAAACATTATGTGCTCTAGGGATGCAGGAGTATTTTTACATGCAGCTGTTCTTCAGTATTTGATGTGTAAAGCAGTTCTGTCTAGTGTTTGATTAATAAGCAGAGAAAAAAAATATGTCAAATGTCTATAGACATTTTGCTAAACAAACTGAAAAAAGGTCTTTAACCTCAGTGATCCTTTGAAACTTAATTCCTACATAGAATGCCTATTTCCAACTGAAATAATACAGGCTAAGTGCTTACCTAATAAAAAGTCATTTTCATACTTTAAGAAGCTACCCCTTAACTATTCCTTGCACAATTCCTCTCTTAAAGTAGTAATGGTTACTTTTCTTGGTTATATTTCCTGATATGTAATCAGGAAAATTAATGAATATCCAGAGCAAAGAAACTGCAATGACTATCTAATAAATATTACTGGAATCTCTTATTTCCTTATAAAGACAATGATTATTTTCTGATATGACAGAGACCAAACTCTAACCTTCAGGCTTAGATCATTTTTGTGTGTTTCTCCTATATATTTTACCTTTCTGTTTACAAACCAGAGCCAGTATATTTATAGCTGTCTGGTTCAGATACGAGCTTTATAAACTTCAACAACCTTTTATTTCTTTTTCTTAAATATAGACAAAACAATCAAGAATCAGCATTGAATTACACACATACTTCCCATTGCTGAAGTCACTGACCAGAGTTAATAGGAAATAAATCCTTATTGAAATTTATTCACAGAGTTAGAGCTGTCTCAGACTGGGACTAACTGCTCTCATAGGTATATAAACACATCAGCATGCTTGCATCATGATCAGACTTCCATGCCAAGCCCTGGCACTACATCACAAGTTAGAATACAAAGCTGACGATAGCTTCCAGCAAACAATCATTTTATTCAGATCATCTCCAGACAGTAATATACCTAGCTCAGCCATTGAATTAATAATTAGATGTGACCTATTTGCAATACTGGAATTTTGTTCAGGATGTCTACTTCTTATGAAGGGTTCAGAGGAACTAGCTAAAACTATATCTGTTGCAGATGATTTTTGATTGTATTGAAAAATTACCTAGACCTAGGTCACATTTCAGTTATTTGTTATGAATTATAGTATTTATTCCTAGCTACTTTAAAGTGATGGCAACTACCATACTCATTTTACTGAAAGAGATGTAACTGAGATTATCTTAGTTCTGCTAAAAGACAACTTTTTGTCTTCTTGTGTATTCCCACACGCCAACTGGATCTTCAATGCTATTCCTACAAAATGCTAACATAAAAGCCCCTTTGTTCCACATGTGTTTAATCTATGAAGGCTGCAAAGGCTAATCTAAGGCAGTATGAAATGTGTCATCTACTAAATAACTACTCCACGGCCCATGTTTTGTTATGAGAATTGCTGCTTTTGTAGCTAAGAGATCAATACAAGGCAGTTCCTCTCAAGGTAAGGACAAACAGAACAATGTAGACACTAACACTTTTCTTTTTTCTAAATGAAAATAATGAATTATTTGCTGTCTCTTCATTTCCAGTTGAAAAGATCTGAGTATTGTAACATTTTGCAGACTTCCAACGCACCTTTTTTTAGATCCTAACTTTGTTTCTCTGGTTAATAATACTTTGAAATTAGTTCAAATTTGGGTTCAGCATGCAATACAATATTTTTATTTTAGATTAGTCAAACTAGGACCCAGAGATGACCAAAAGTAACTCTGATCTAAATGCTCCCTGATCCTTCCAGTGAGGCAAATGGGGCCTCATCTTGAGTGAGTGCAACTCTATTTATGTAATGAATGAGGTGTACAGATGATAGTTTCAACCTGTTTTCTTGAAAAAGATGTGTAACTGCAAAATCCTACATATAATAATTGCATCCCAGACTTGATGGATTGTACTGTTTTAATCTGGCATTTTGGTGTGCTATCAAACATTTTAACATATCTAGCTGGACCATGACGTTAAGCAGTTAAAGCCTTTTGTGGTCTTCTGGGATTGAAAGCCATCTGAAATTGCAGATTATTGCTGTTGATGATTATTCTCTGAATGGGAATAGACTGACTAATGAAAAGTATCTAGTTGTGTAGAGATAACAACACACAGCTTGAGTGAGACCTTGTGTGCAGTTGGCAGCACACAATAAGATTATTATTATTCATAATAGAGCCTGAATGATTATTAAATTGTATTATAAATTAGAGGAGATCCTGAATGGAAAACAAAGACAATGGGAGAGACAGAAGCCACCATCTCAGCTCATTCGAAAAAGGGGTTTGCCAGATGACAGCAAAAGACAGAAAGCAACTTGAAATGACACAACAGTTTCTTCTCCTTGTAAGGAAGTGAAAAGCAGAGGCTGTTTGCAGTTATTTGAAATTGGCTAATCTCTAGATTAGTTGAGAAGTAAAGATCTTCTGAAAATAGTGTAAATTCTATATTTTAAAATAGAATTAGTGAAATTCTGACCAATTTTCCTTCTATCAGTGAAGAACTTATTAACAGATAAGCCAAAGAGCATTTTTAAATGCTCTATTATATTAGAATGTTGCTTGATTTTTCTTTTTCCATTTTATAGGCTTTTGTTTCTGCTGTTGTTTATGAAAAGACTTATGCTATGCTGTGAAAAATGAATAGGAAAGAACTAACAGAAGCTTATTTTGTTTCGCAGATTGAGAAAATAGTTCTGCATGTTCTAATTTTGAAATGTACTTCATTCCCAAACAGAATTCTTTCTGGAATATAACTTAGTAATTGAGAGGACCTTCATTAGTGTGGAAATGAATTCAAACGGTCAAGATACTCATGCCTTTGTAACCTTGAGCAAGTATAGGTGTAGATACAAGTTTTTGAAATAGTCAGGCCAGCTTTGGGAAGTTTCTATCTCTGTCCTACCTTTCTGTCTAATTTGGGCCCTGGTCTTTTCTCTAGAATTTCCACGAAGTAAAGCAAACAGGAACATATTTGTACAGAATAAACTGAGAGTCACTAATGCATTCTTCCAAAAAGTTTGGCAGATGGCCCATCCAGGAAAATTTCTGCCTGGACTATTCTGCAAAATCAAGTAAGGTAATGGGTAGAATCTGTATCTTTATCAGTCGCTACCACATCTTACATAGAGGATTAAATATGGAAATACTTATGAAAATAATCAGATATATTGCTTTAACATTATACCAACAACAGCACCTAAGTCATTAACAAAGTGAAAAAAGGCAATTTATGCTTGAAGTTATTGATTCTATGTGGTATATTTCATACATACAATGAATATCACATGGGAGTTCTATTCTGGCAATTTAAAAAAAGAGGAAAGGAAATAATAATAAACAAGATGAAACAAAACAAAACATTATTCTAAAAGAATCTGTTAAAATTATGGGCTATATATATCAGGACACATATAAAAGTGACCGAGATTGATCTCTAGTATGCTTACAGATGCACTTCCAGATTGCATTGTGTTTTAAGCCAATCCAAAATAAATAGCAAAATAAATTCTTTAACAGTCTCTTCTACTCTCTTTCCCTCACCATAAACTTGATTTTTAAATAATTAACTGCTTAGAATTACACACAGAATCACAGAATGTTTGAGTTTGGAAGGGACACCTAGAGATCATCTAGTCCAACCTCCCTGCTCCAGCAGAGACACCAAGAGCACATGGCACGTGGTTGCATTCAGGCGACTTTGTAAGTCTCCAGAGAAGGAGATGCCACAACCTCTTTGGGCAGCCTGTTCCAGGGGTCCAGCATCTTCACAGTAGAGAAGTTCTTTCCTATATGCAGATGAAACTTCCTGTGTTTCAATTTGTACCCATTAGTCGTTGTTCTGGCTGCCGCCGAGAAGAGTTTGGCCCCATCCTCTTCACATTCTCCTCCCAGTTATTTGTATATGTTGATAAGATCTCTCAATCTTCTCTGCTCCAAGCTAAACAGGCCCAGCTCATTTAGTCTTTCGTCATACGAGAGATGCTACAGCCCCCCTAATCATTTTTGTTGCTCTCTGCTGGACCCTCTGTAAAAGTTCCATGTCCCTCTTGTACTGGGGAGTCCAGAACTGCAAAATCCCAGCCTTTCGTAACTGTAGGTAAATCTTCTGGGCTGACTTGAATATTTCTCCACTGTTTTCATACTCTGGCTCATCATGAGTTTAATATAGATGTCCTGAGCATTGGTCTGTCACAGATATGCTTAGTGCATGAGGAAAGAGAGGATTTGCTTGGCATGATTGCGTTTCCCTGGCAGTCAGACAAGGTCTGACTTCTTCTCTTAAAGTAGTAAACACATAAGAAAAAGTACAGGGCAAAATGTCTGTATTCTCTCAGAAGCATATTGATAATTTTAAAGCAGTAGACTTCAATCAGGAGTTATATATGTTAAGTTTTTTTGCTTATATTTGTAATTCAGATATACTACTGCAACTCATCTATAAATATCTGAGTTAGTTGGTCAACATGTATAGAGAAAAGAAGCCTCAAGCTCAGTATTTTGATTGAAAAGCCCATCTGGTAAAAGCACAAATTGTATGCACTATATATGCACACAGATCATTTCAAATGAAATAGCTCACATTGCACTTGCAAAATTTCATCTTGATTTGCCTGTTCAAGTGGTTACATTGATGTGAAGCAGTCTTCAAAACATCATGATTATCCCTAATTTTTTAGCAAACACAATGATGTTCAGAGAAACTGGAGAGATAAAATGGATGGTACAGTCCAGTGTACCTTGGTACCATCCTCTGGCAATGAAAATTGCATAATGTAGAAATAATAATGCTGAGTCTAATGAACACCAACTTCAAGTCATCTGAATACTTAGCATAACTTAGCATAACTTAGCATTTGGCTAAATGATTGCAAAAGTCTAACAGATATGAGAATCATTTCTATTATTGACTTTGAGCATATTTCCAAACACAATATGAAAAGTTCGAGATAATTTTTTTATTTTATTTTATGGCTAAGGAAATTGAGAACTATTTTCTAGCAAAAGCGTCAATAACTACTTTCTTAGATAGTACAAAATAGAAAACAACTACTTTGTTTTAAGAAGAGAACTTATGTATCAGTCTCCTGCCAGAACAAAGTAAGATACAAAGGCCTTCTCCTCAGGATCATATCTTACAAAAATGTCAGAAACAAGCAATGAAATAGTGACAGAAGCTGAAAGATTCCTTCCTCTGTCTCCCATCCACAAATAAGAGAAAATATTTTGATACAAGAACTGTGTTTTTTTTTTTTATGTTTATATAATAGAGAAACAGACATGGAAGAAAAAAGCCAAATAATGATTTATGCTGGGAAATAGGCAGGTGACACTTAAATAAAGATTTTAAAATATATTTCTTATAATTTCTCTTTGCTATCCTGAAATCTGTTCACTCTTAGTCAAATAAATGTATAAAATGGTGTTCAAGATTGCCTCTGCACTCTGTATCAGTGCTGGATATGCAATCATACTATTTGTCATAAAATTATGGAATCATAATATCTTTTAACCTTAGCTAGACCATGTGAAAGAAGACAAAGTAGCTTCATAAGAAAGTTCCATATGAGTCCATTTGTTTTTCTCACAATAGATGTCTTAGAAGATATTGAAGATATCATAGAAGATATTCTCAGAAGCGAGATATCCAGAAGAGAGATATCTCAGATCTATCAGATCAGATATCTCAGAAGAGAGGTATATGAAGATATCCATAGATATCACAGAAGATATCCTCAGTGGTTGCCAGTGACAGGACAAGGGACAACATGGGAACATGGGACAACAAGTTGAAACATGGGAAGTTCCTTCTCCATATGAGAAAGAACTACTTTCCTATGAGGGTGACAGAGCCCTGGAACAGGCTGCCCAGGGAGGTTGTGGAGTCTCCTTCTCTGGAGATCTTCCAAACCTGCCTGGATGCCACCCTGTGTCCCATGCTCTAGGTGTCCCTGTTGGAGCGGGGGGTTGGACTAGATGATCTCTAAGGGTCCCATCCTATCTCAACCATTCTGTCATTCTGTGATTCTTCGATTAGTTACCTACCTTGACTGCTGACTTTGGTTCCTGTCAGGGAGCAGGCACCCAGATAAAGCCCTACTGCAGGAGCTGTGTTAAGCGCAGATTTGCTCATCTCTGGCATCTCATTTCTCTCTGAAGAAGCACAGAGCAAGAAACCTTGCTGAGTACTTTCCTCAGTCCAGAGCCTGCTGTGGTGCCTAATGGAGGAAAGCTATGTCCTGTCCCATATCCTCCTACATATGACAGCCAGAGAAAGAGCAACCCCCATCTGTCACCAGTTTGGAGGTTCTCCAGTGGATCACAGTCCATGGCCAGGGTTTGTGCTGGTTCATCCTGCACGGCTTTGGTGCTGTCTTTGGCAAAGCCTGAAGCCCCCAACAAGTGCCAAAGCTCAGCTTCCCACATCCCTCTGACCAGGACAGAGAGCTGTCAGGCCTGCGCTGCACAAGCACCTTCCCCCATGTCCACAGGAGAGCTTTCCCAGCCTTTGGCACTGCCTGCAGCACGTGCAATGGACTGGAGGGATTCTTCAGCAGCTCTGGGACACTCTGTGCGCTGCAGGCAGTGACTGCTCTCCAGGACGTGCGGGGCCATCTCGCCATCCTCTCCCAGGCCCTGCCGTCTCCCTGGTGCTGACATCAGGAGCTCCCAGGTGACACGAGCAGAGCTCACAGTGGGAGCTGCCACCTCACAGGGAGGTCTCCTGTGCAGGGTGGCAGCTGGGCCCTCACTTCCCTGCGAGGCCTGGGTGCTGCAGGGCACTGCTCACGCGCTCCCACCGCTCTCCTTGGGGTCGCTCCACAGGAAGAAGCGGTAAAGGGAGGCAGCAGGGCCGTGCCAGGGCCCCTTGCTGACAGGCTGAGGGCTGCTTTGGAGAGCAGTTATCCTCAGCATGCTGGGAAGAATGTCCAGGGGAGGCGAGGCGAGGAGAAGCAGCGCCATGGAGGGCTCCTGGACAGAGACCATGAGCCCGCAGCGCGCTTTACTCTTCCCCATGCTGCTGCGTCTCTTCACTAAGGGTGAGGCCTTTGGTAGCTGCCTGGCAAGGGGTCCCAGAGAGCCTGAAATGCCCAAAGGGTGGTGGCTGGCGGGTGGTGGGGATGACTGGACAGGACACGGGGCTGTTCCGAGAGCCCGGCCTGAGGGAGCCGTCTGCCTCGGGGCACAAAGTGGCAGCCAGGACTGCAGGGGCTGGGGCTGCCCTGAGCCCCAAGGCTCCTGTGTGGCTAGCACCATCCCTTGGTGGCAGAGGCAATGCAGGCCCATGTTTCCTTGGCAGTGGGACGCTCTTGGGAGTCTGTCTCTGGGAGAAAGAGGGTCGTGTGTTGTAGCCTGCAGCTCTGCACAGCTCTCCACGGCCTGCTGGAAATGTCCTGTTGGCAGTGGACACTTCCCCTTGCAACAAATCCAAGGTGTCTTCCTCTTTGGGAGAACCTCTGCTCTTTCCCCAGGCCTCCTCTTGTGCCTCACGCTTGGCACAGCAGGTTTGGTGCTCGCCCACGCCAGCTGCAGGTGGCCACAGCCCTTGTCCTAAGCCTGCCCATGACCTTAGTTCCACTTGGGACATGTCCTGTCCTAAGAGTGAGGCCAACAGTGTGTACCTGGGGTAAAGCCCTGCTTGGCAGCCCCCGTGCTGGCTTTCTAGAAGGTTTACCTGCGCCTTCTTGGGCCCCTCCATGTGGTAGGGGCTTGCTGAGAGATTGTGAGCCGTTTGGCCTGACACCTGACACCCCCTTACCTTTCTTTGCAGAGATTGTAGCCATTTGGGATGCCACCTCGGAATATATTGTGGAGCAGCTGCTGCGGGACAAGGTGGGCTGGCAGATCCACATCTGGGGGGCATTCCAGTCATGCGGAGAGTCCTGGCCCCCCACAGCAATCCTTTCCCCAAGAGAAAGGTCATCCTGACCTTTTCTCCCCAAGAGAAGCACACGTGTGCTGCACAGCAGCTTCTGGGGCAGTCAGCACAGAGATGCCATGCAGATGTAGTGGGCAAAAGCATCTGGCACGTGCCAGGGCTTCTCCCCTGCCCCTGGCCAGAACACAAAGAGCAGGGAGAGCAAAGGGGCAGATTGCCGGGCTGTGTGCCAAGGCTCTCAGCAGCCCTGGGGTCTTCCCTAGCTGAGAGCCATGGGCAAGTCCTTGCCGGAGGCTGTGGGGCTAATGTGGAGAATGGGGCTCTTCTGCAAAGCTTTCCCAAGGGGCCCCTTCTTGCCCCACCGTGGCTTGCAGGTGGGGAGGGCAAAGAGCAGTGGCCCCATGTTCCAGCAAGACTCACCTCTTCCATCACCCAAGTGCTGCTTCAGGGGCCTTTTTCTCTTTGCTTTGTTCAGCCTGTTCTGCTAGAAGGGCTCGGCACTTTCTTCACACGCCAGGAACAGTTCTGCCTGCGCAACGGCAGGGTGCTGGCGGTTCAACGACCCGTCTTCCAGCTCAGCACAGCTGTGGACTGGCTACTTGGGATTAAACAGCCTAGAGCGACTCTACCTGGTGAGAAGGTTCCTCCAAGGCCTGCAGGACCCCTTCAGTTCCCCCAAAAGAAACTTCTCCCAAAAGATCTCTTTTCCAAAACAAGCTCTTGAGGAATATGCTTTAAGAAAGAGCGCATGTGGCGGAGCTGAGAGTCACCCAAGCAAGTGGCTCCGCTTTTTGCCCACCCTTCCTCCTTCCCCAGCAATGCCATGGAGTCCAGCTGTGGCGGTAACTTTGTTGTCTTGCCTTGCAGATAATGTGAAGGTCAAACGGCCGAACTATCGGCGCATTGCGTGGGACACCGGCTTCCCCGTGCATGTGGTGGAGAGCTGCCTGCAGGAGACCGTCCTCCTCTTCTGCTCCCACCTGCTGAACAAGGAGCACCTGACATTTGTCTTTAAGGACCTTGGTGTTCTTTCTGGCCAAGGGGATAAGCTTGCCATGCAGTTTTCTCCCTACCTCATTCACAGAATGGAGAGTAAGGGGGGCTTTCTTGCTGCACTGCACAGTGTAAGTCGCCTAGCTTTGCGTGGCTGCTTGGGTTCCTTAGGGAATGCTCTCAGACACCCAGTAACCTCATCCCTGGGGATGGGGGCGGGGAGGGGCTAATCCAGTGCTTTCCAAAGGACATGTCCCCATTGCTTTTTCCACAAGGAAGAGTCCATCCTGGATTTGCTTGTTTCTTGCCTGGTAACATTACTACAACTGCCTTAAAACCTCTCATTGTGCGTGTCTTGCATTGCAGAAACCATTACAAATGGATCCCGAGCGGATTTCAAATGGAGAGGAAAGCATCTCCTCAGGGATCCAGTCTCCCCCTCGCCATGTGTTCCCCAGGTCAGCACTGTTCCTCTGCAGCCCGTGGCTCTCACAGCAGCAGGTCTCCCAGCTCCTGCAGGACACCACACACTGCTGGAGCTCACTGCAAAGCATGGAGTTGGGAGAAACTGCCTTTCGCAGTGGCTGAAAGCTTCCCGAGTGACTGGAAATGGGGATTCACTTCCCATAGCCAGCCTGCTGTCACTGCCTTCAGAGAGAAGTGGCAGGCACAGAGAGGAAGGGCAGCTGTGTTTTGTGCCTTTTGGGGGAGAGTGCCCAAACTACCCGTGCCTGCACACAAAGGGGAGGGCGTGTGAGGTCTCATAGGGCGGGAGGATTGGTGCTGCCCAGCTGAGGTAGCTGAGGGCCTTTCCTGCAAGCCCTCTGCTCCTCTGTTTCCCAGGTTTCAGCTTATGTGGGAAGTCAAACCAAAGGACAGGGCTGCCCTCAGATGGTGCCAGTGGGAGGTCAGGGACCGTCGAGAGCTGCAGAGCAGCAGAGGCAGCAAAGGTACAGGAAGAGCTCCCTTGTGAGCAGGCAGTGCCCCACAGCCTGTCCTTGGCACCTGGTGCCTTCAGGCAGCTCCACAGGCAGAGCCAAGGGGCTGCTCTGAAGAGCACCCTCCTTCACTGCTTCCAGACGCGCATCCTGCACAGCTCCTGCAGAGCCGGCAGCAGCTTCCCCTGCCCGTGCTGCAGAGCTCGCAGGCAGACACCGCGCAGCAGGACACGTCGGAGGAGACTCCAGCCAGGTGAGAGATGTGGGCAGAGCTCTAAGGGGAACTCTTGCAAGCCTGCACAAGGGAGGCCCCTTTGGCTTCACCAGCGAGCGGCAGCAAAGGCTGTGCTGTGCTCACAAGCCACTGGAGGGGCATTTGCTGATCTCAGTGCCCAGCAATGGCCAGGCAGGCTAGAGCAGTACAGGCAGGAGCTCGTCATTTCAAAAAATGCTGCTCCTGTCTTTGGGACGTAGCAAGAGGGGCCTATGCAGGGGCCACATACCCATTCTAGAGGCCAGCCTTTGCCATAGCTTGTGTTGCAGCTGGCAGTCGTCTCAGCCTTGGTTGCTGTGAACTCGATTAGTGAAAAGAGCTGCATCTTTGGCACAAGTGGCTCCTGCTGCAGAGACAGGGGCCCCGTTTGGGAGCACAGGAGGGAGAAGAGCCTCCCGCTGTGCTCACGCAGACTCCTCGCGGTGTCTCTGTGCAGTCCGCTCCCTCCGTGTCCAGGAAGTTCTCCCAGCGACAAGGAGTCCAGCAGCCAGCAGTCATGCACTTCAGCCTGGTCCACAGCCACACCGGCCATACCTGAACAGTGCAGAAGACTCTTGCAGGTACATGCCATGGCTTGCTGTAAACACTTTGTTGGTGGAAGTGGTGTGAATGCCCCCTTTTACACAGAGCAATTCTGCCAGGATCCCTGAGGAGCTCTTTGACCGTTTCCCTGGCCGATGCTGGCTGTAGCAGCAGGGCCTGGGGCATTTAGAGCTTGTGGCAAACACACGTGTCTTTTCAGCACCTTGCATAGTTGGGATCATTGGTGCAGGAGTGAGGTTAGGAGCAGCAGAAACCTCTCTGCCTGTGGCAGCTGAGCCTCATCGTATGTGCTGTGGCATTTCTGTGGCCTTCCAGGAAAGCAGAGAGCTGTCTGCACAGTGGGAACGCCAGCAGAACCTGGGCTCCATCTACAGAGAGCGGCACGAACGAGCAGAGGCTGAAGGGGCTGCGTGGGAAACCTGGTCTGCAGGGGAGGGCCCAGAGCCAGTCCAGGTAGAGGGACCATTGCAGAGCCATCGTCTCTGCTACAGACCCAGGGGTGAAAGGTGTCCAGGCCATGGGGACAGCACTGATGCACAGTACATAGGACACTTGGCAGGTGCAGCACAAGATGGCCCCACCTGTGGCCTTAGGAGTGCCATCCAGTTAGAACTGCATTACAATTACATCTCCCTTCCCTGCCCAGTATTTATGAGTTAGGGTGAAAGTCCCTCAAGCCTCCCTACTTTCCCCGCTGCCTTCAAGGTTTTCAGGCAGGGCCTGATGGAGAGAGCCAGCTGGTGGGAGCTTGTGGGGAAGCAAAGCAAGAGTTTCCACGTTGCTACTGGCTTTGTGAATCCTGCCCAGGATTCTTTCATGAGTGCTGCAGCAGACCAAGAACAAGCAGTAGAGGGATGTCCTCCTGAGGAAAGGCACCAGTGCTGGAGAGTGTCCTGGTGCTGACCCATCCCCTGCTGCAGGCTCCTTGCCAGAGGGCCTCTGGAAAATGGTCATCTCTTTGCGCTCTGGGTTGCTGACAGTCTCTCCTCCTTGCCAGGAGTTTGCGCTTGAACAGGCCTGGCTGCCGCGTCCTCCTGCGCAGCCCAGGAGCAAGGAGCACAGGCAGCGGTGGCAAAGGCCTGGAAAGCCTCCCGCCGTGGCAGAGAGGAAAGCTGCAGTCAAGCGGGAGACCATCCAGCCCCAGTAAGTGTGCACCACCCTGGGCGCTCTGGTGCCACAGGAACGGCCTGGGCTACGGCTCCCTCCTTGCGGGGACTTTGTGCAGCCCACAGCTAAGCCCCAAACTCTGCCAGGCTGAAAGGGGCTGGGGGTGCACAGGGTGGGATTTGTGCAGGAGGAGGAGCAGGGCAGGGGCAGGAAGGGGCCAGGCAACCCGTGAGAGATTTTTGCCCTGTTCTTGCAGCCTCCTTTCCCCTCGAGCCGCCCAGACTTTGAGACGCTTGGAACCCTTTAGAGCCCGACGGGAAACATTCAGATACATTACGGAGAGGAACAGACAGCAGCAAGAGGAGCAGAAGCAGCAGCCCTGGTAAATATGTGCCGAGAGGGAGGGTGCTTCCCCCAGCCGCAGTGCCCATGCTGCTCCTGGCGGCAGCAGCCGGGCACAGGGGCAGGAGCAGGTTGTTGGCTCTGGCCTTGAGCTGGATGTCCCTGAAATGCAAGAGGCAGTCGAGCACTTCCGGAGCTCTTCAAGATGGATCATCCAAGTGTGGCCTGAGGACAAAAGGATCCCTGGGCACTTTGGGCACAAGGGGCCTCCTTCTCAACACCAGGAGCTTTGCAACTTAATGCAAGCACATGCCGTAATATTTGCCCTGTGTTAGGCCTGCACCACTTCTCTGCCTTCTCCTCCTTCTTACAACTCCGTCTTCTAACAACTTTCCCTCTTTCTCTTCAACTCTCTAGCACTCACAGAAGATGCTGCAACAGCTTTGCAGAAAGTGGCACAAAGAACCAGAGCTGTGCAAAAGACAAGAGTCCAACATGAGGAAGCCAAAAAGCAGATGCTCAGATGCTGCGTCAGCATCTGCCTCCTGCTGTCAGTGCCACCTGCTTTGTCCCCATGGAGCTGTTCCAAAGGGCATGGTGGTCATTCCAAATGTGAAAGTCCTCCTACCAATGTCAAATAAAGAACATGTTTGCCTGGGGATGCGTTGTTCTGCATGCATTATCCACTTCTCCCTTGCTTTCTCTGTCCCCACAACTCCCTTCTTGGACTTCTACTCACTCTTGTAGATTGCTTCTGCTAACCTGCACGTAGGCTCATCATATTGTAACTTTTGTAGGCTCTCAGGCAAGAATTTTTGACCTTGAAGGGAACTTCCCATTTGAAGCCGGGGCTCTGGCCAGATGATAAGGAAAGTAGGACATACCAGATATTACCGCTAAGAAAGAAAATGCAAGTTTTGCTGATTTGGTTTTATAGAAGCTAGGCCCTCTTACAGCGAGTGTGGAAAGCTCACTTATGGGTGGACACACTACGCAACTTACTCGCTTATGGAAAGCTCATTTATGGGTGAGCTCACTTGGAAAGCTCACTTATGGGTGGACGCAAGACCTCCCAGGCGCCAGGAAGGCTCCAGATCCTTGCTGCAACAGGGGCTCCCCAGCGACTGCGGATCTGGATGATGGGGACATATTTAGGCAAGTGATGTATCTTTTTCTTAATTGCTATTCTCTTTCTCATATAGTAATGGTTAAGTACATTACCTCACTTATTTGTCCGTAGTTAAAACCTGGCACATAGTAAGCTTATTGTTTCATTAAAGGTATCATTTCATTTCTGTATGATTTGATATTAATAGTAAATATGGCCGTTCTTTCCCTTGGTGTCTGGTTATTTCTGCTACTGCCCGTCAATTGGCAAAACACTTTCCCACGTTCCTGGGACCGGTGACAGGGTCCCTTCTGCATGAGAACATGATGAGCCAGCAGCAGGGGCAGGGCTGCCGATCGTACCCTGAAGGAATCTCTGCCTGAGTAGCCGATAGCCCCAAAACTCCTGACGCTAGGGACAACTATTGCTCTGAATAGGCCAAGGGGGCTCTTAGCTCCCACAGGCTGTTGTGATGTCCCCTCAGTGTTTGGTGGTGACGAGGCAGAAAAAGGCTCATGGCTGGGATGTCGGTTGTGTTGGCAATTCTGCCTCAGGACCTGGTCATTAGGCCAGCAGCAGGCACATGGCCTGGATGTTGGTGGTGAGGTCACCGCTGTGCCAGTCCCTGACAGGCCAGCAGCAGGGATATGGCTCTGATGGTGACTGTGAGGTCACTGCTGTGCCAGTCTCGGAGATACGGGGAGCAGGCAGGAGTGGGGCACACCCAGGTTAGGGGGCTGTTTGGGGGCTCTATGGGAGCTCTGAGGGAACAAGGAGGTTACGGGGGGATGCAAGCGTGGGGGCACCCATAGGGGAGTCAGGGTTCTCAGGAGGTTTTAAGGGGCTCCCAGGGAGCTCAGATCACATAGCACTAAGGCTATGTATTGCTTATTCATTTTACTTTTTTCTCCTGTATTTATTGTATTAAAAAAGCATGTTCTGGTTCATGCCAATTGTCCGCAGGAATCCCTCTTGGAATTTCAGCAGAAACCGTGGAGACAGGAGGGAGGATTTCCCCCCTCATCATCAGAAGTGAGAGAACCTGATGGGTCCCTGGGTGGAGCTCCCTCAGGTGCCCCCAATGCAACGAGGAGAATGAACATCCCTTGTCAGTGTCTCTCCCACCACTGTCACTAAGGGAGTTCAGAAGATGTTGTGGCTCCAACAAGTAAAGCTGGGATGAAACCATGGGTGCCCTCTGTGAGGAGAGCTCGGCACCCCTGGGCACAGGAGCTCCCCTCTCCTGCGAGGGTGGCAGCCGCTGTTGCTGTGGGCTGGTGCCTTCCTGCTGCAGAGCTGCAAGGGAGAGGGAGTGAGGGGAGAAGAGCCAGGCAGCAGCTTGTGGGGACAGAGCCCTGCATGCTGGTGTCATCTCCCTTCTCCTTGGGGAAAGGGAGGGCAGCCCAGAAAGGCCCAGGCATTTTCTCACTGTCACACTTTCACAGGGGTGCTGAAGTTTACTGGGAGACACGTGCACCAAGAGCAGCAGGAATTTCTCTTTTTGAAGTTCTTCTCATCATTCAGTACAATCGATCATCAATCAGTTCAGATTAGGGGTTGACCTGCTGGAGAGCAGCCCCGCAGAGAGGGACCTCGGTGTCGTGGTGGACGACAAGTTGACCATGAGGCAGCAGTGTGCCCTGGTGGCCAAGAAGGCCAAGGGGATCCTGGGGTGCATTAAGAAGAGC
>JAVCKT010062309.1:0-10551 GCA_032273925.1 Rhynchotus rufescens
TGCATACTCAATAAGCAAAGGTAAAATTATGAACCAATAAAGCCCCTGGAATTGCTATGTCAGTGTTATAACAAGAATGAATATACACATTTAAACACTAACACATTCTGCAAACATTTTATTAAGCAAATCAGAATATAGAGAGGCAATGCTGAGCACACTTACTGAATCAAGTTCATATAAGCAGAACTCATTTAAATGCTGTATGCCCGAGAAAGTCAAAATAAAACTGTATTTACACAGTCAACAAACTTCATAACTGTGTATGGTTCTTTCCTTTAAAAAGAAAACATCACGAACGGCAAATATCCAGATAAATTGTACTGCTCGTAGTTAATGATCATTTTTCTTCCCAGTACATTTCAAGTAGTAACTAATCCCATGTTACAACCCTCTGCCAACGGACTCCAAAGAATTGCAAAAATCTGAATGTGATTGGACTACAAGATTAGAAAACGGGCATCTTCTTTTGGGGATTCTTCAACTAGCAAACTGATCCCAGACCATTCTGAACATTCATTTACATAAATGAATACTGAGAGAGAGAGAGCAGTCTACAACATGTTTGATATGAGATATCTGTAGCATCAATTCAAATACTAAAAGAAAAAAAATGTTAGAACAGAACTGAAAAGCTTCATATCTGCTTTAAGGCTCTCATTATTTTTTCACATAATTCATTTATTTCTAGCAGTACTGAATACTTTAAAGATATTCATAACCTATTCCTTACTTAAAATAAGAATGCTTAATCATCCTGAGCTTTGATTAATGCATTTGAAGCTGTACTCTGTTGATTATTATTTTCCTATTTTGGCAGTTTGATAAACATTACTGTGTATATTTAGGGAAAATAATTAACTAAATGGATTTTTTCTCCCTTCTGATGGCAATTTTGTTTATATGCTTGTTCCCACTAAGCCTTTGCCATAAATGGGAACATTCCATTATCAAAAAAAAAAAAAAAAAGAGCAAACGGAATTGTAAAATTAAATATTTAGATATCTCAGTAAAATTGGTAAGATATTAGGTTTTTTTGTCCAATATAAGAAATATCCATTAAAAATACATTTGATAGTGCAGATATTTTCTCTTGCCATAAAAAAAGCTGTGAAACAACCAAACAAACAATACTTGGTGGCTGTCAAATTGAAAACCATGCATAATCTAGGATTCAAATTGAATTTTAATCTTCTTAAAATGTTTAGGAAAATGTTTTATGCTTATGAAAACTGAGATAAAGAACATTAGAAACTGAGTCCCTATTTCTGTGCTCAGTGAGCAGTAACATAGGAGCTGACATGAACCAGTTCTTGGCATCAATGGGAAGAGCAGGCAACTTGAGCAGCTTGAATACTGCACAGCCCCATGCAAGTTTAGAGGAACATTCAATGGAAGAAAAAAGAAAAAACCCGAAGTGGGGAGAATTCAGGAAACTTTTAATTATAAATGAGAACACAAAGCCCTTTAAGACTTTATACAGAGGAAGAGCTGAAATAATAATAAAAAAAATTAAAAAAAAAAAAAGAACAAGAGCCATCAGTAGATGTTGCTGCATTCTCCTACTTTTAGGCTACCAAGGAAGAACCTTCCAAAAATGCTGACTTCAGGACTAGCAGAAGGACCAATAGAAATTGGATGTTTATTAGCAGCCCCATAGGATCTATTGGAGTCTGCCTGGGATGAAGCCTATTACACTCTACGTGGTCCTACTGCAATAGAAAGAATGTCTGTACTGAAACCTTCAACGTGTATCTGCAGCCATTCCTCAACACACAGGAGAAGCCTTCAACAGCCATGAAGGATATCTGCCCTTTCTTCTCTGCCCACCTGGCCTACACACTTTCCTAGGTCTCTAACGTCCAAGTATTTCTACAGATTGTCTCTTTGGAAAGAGGTGCCAAGTGAGTCACTTTCTCACCCAGCCTAACCTACGGATGGGACTGCTAACATCTAAGCACTTAGCTCTGCTGGTGCTTAATCAGAATTAACAAGATATAAAACAGGTCACTTCCTTCAATTAAGAGCACTCACAATTTCCATACCACAGGGCTAGCATTCCACCCAAACCCCAGCCCGAGGCTCCTTGGTATTAACTCCACTTTCAGCAGATGGTTCCACATCAGAAGGATCCATCATGCTATTAGTAGAGCAGGAAATAACATGGAGAGGGCCAAAAACATATTTGCTTCTTATTACCGCTTCTTTTGCTCATTTTCTGCAGCATTTGAGGTGCTATTCTCATAGCAGTGATAAAGATTAGCTGTTTTTGTGCAGCAGTTTATAGGTCGTCAGATTTAACATGATACTTCATTTTTCAGTTGTTCAGGTGATGGAAATTAGGAAATGAAGGTCAACTAGGAAGGCTGTCCTCGTATTTGCAGAGCACAGGAGAAAGGTTATGCATTAAAAATAGGATATCTCTACAGAGAAGGATGTAAAAAAAGCCACTATACTGCTGCCTGCATTTTATCAGAAGAAATGACAACTAGATGCAGGGCCCAAGTCATTAGCAGTGCAGTGGGTTCAAACAGTTAATACTTGATTTTTTATGTATGATTTTAAACCAACTACACTTTTCTTATTCATCATCATTTATTTGCTGCAATATCATGGCTATCATCATAAAATGAATGCATTTCTTCCAGCAGAATGGCAGAACCAGACAAGGAGGGTGAGGAGATGCATTTTTACATGCTTTTGTTTCTTGGGAGTTGTTTGATTTCCCCAAACGGCACTATTTTAGTTTGCTTCACACTATTTAGGTCAAAAGTGAAAATTGACATCTACTTTATTTTGATCTTACTTATCAGTGTTCTCAAACACTGCAACTACTTATTTACCAATGAAGCAATTACTTCTCCTGGAGGCCAGCAGATATGATGTTTAAATAGGTCACAGAAGTGAGCTGATGCAGCTGTCCACTCTTTCAAACTTTCAGACACATTAGCAAGAAAGCCCATGCACTTTTCCTACCTGATTCTGAAGCAACGATTCACTGAAACCACAGCAGCTGTTTATTATTATTATCAATTATATGGTGTATATATAACTTCATTAAAAAAATCTTTTTCTGATAATTAAAAATTTCTTCAAAGGGGATTTCTGAAACAAAGCAATTTTCCTGCTGAGAGAATAAATCAGAAAAAAAACAATCGTGCCAGACCCATATGTGGCATTAATTGTCTTCACCTTTTTCAGGAGTGTGATAGTAATTCCTGCCAGCTAAAGATCTCATCAGCTATCACTGGAAACATATCTTACACCTTGCCTTATTAATAGCTGAAATTAGGCTAACGATACCTAGCCCCTAGATTCTCTATAAAGGAGATTATCAGATTTGAAAACAGAGGTTGTTTCTGAGTATCTGAGCAGGAATAAGTGCCAAACCACTGTCTTTACGGAAAAACTTTCTTTTCTCTCTGAATAATGTTCTTGAAGCAAACAACAGAAAATATCATAGTCACAGAAACTGCCAATAAACAAAATAAAGTGCAATGAAGTGCAAGGCAAAGGTACAGGTTATGCTGGCATGAGGTCCTAAAGCTGGTGAGGAAGTCACCAGGTGATCAGAAACCCTGCAACTACTGTTTTTATAGCGTGCCAAGAAAAAAGTGACAGCAAAATAAACCTTAAACAAAAACATTTATAAAATATTTGTATAAGAGGAATGGCAACTCCGAATTAATTTTAAAAGCCCGCCAGGCTAAGCGAACTCTTCTGCCCACTGTGATGGCGATCACCAGCAGCAAAATGAGCAAAACCAGATGAGGCCTGATTAGTGTATAGTCTCTTCCATATATGCAAAGCCACTGGGAAGGCACCACACTGGAGAGCAGGTATTTAGGGGCACAAGTGCAGTAAGGGCAGTCTCACACCAAGCAGTAACATCATGCCAGTGCCAGCTTTGAGAGGAAGACGACGCATTGCTGAAGCTCCTGCTGTGATGGAGCTTCTTGTCTAGCAAAGCAGCTGAGAGTGAGCAGGGCTGCTAATGAAATATGTCCTGTTTTGTTCATTAAGTCTTGCAATTCATCACCCAACTTCTATTTATGCCAGTGCTTTGTTCAGCAGAACAGATTTAAGTGGGTGTTTAACGTAAAGTGCCTGAAGTACCTTGGTAAATCAAGGCCTCGGCCCCTCACTGGATAACAGATGTTTATGCAAGAAGGGAGCACTGCGATCCCACCTGCTGACCTCTGTTTTTAACACTGGCCATTGATCTGTATGTCTGCAAAGTAAAAGCCATCACAACTATATTTTAGGGTAACAAATCATGAAGGAATCAAAGAGCAGCACAGGAAATGGCAAACAAACTTCTGCTAGCAACTAGATTTCAGGCAAGTGCCATTCAGATGCTTTAAGAATACATGGAAGCCTTTTCATAACTTACACCAACTGATAATTATCACGACAGACATTTAAAGTCACTATTTCAAGACACAGAAAGCTTCATTTACAGCAAAATAAACAAATTCCTGCTTTAGTTCTTTCTCTCTCCTCAAGCTCAGGCTTTTGCTTTAAACACAAATGGGAACTGCATTTTTTTGCATTGCTATCTTAACACCTTTCTGACTCATAAAAAGGAATTTTGTAGGGGGACATTTGAGATGTACAGAATAAACACCTAGTTTCTGAAGCAAAACTTAGCAGAGAAAACTATTCTATCCAGGAGCCTGAAAGTCTTGAAGACACTTGACCAACACAGTGATATGGAGACTCCTATGCGTCCATATCCCCATACAATGCTCTGAGATAGAGATACCCAGTGTAAATAAGTACCTGCACTTTCCGTTCAGACACTGAAAGTGAAGCCATTTCACGCTTCTGAAACTGCTGGAAGCCACCCTGCAAAATGACCAGCACTACATGAGACAGGAACAGCACTCAAATGATGGCTAGAAACAGGAAAAAAAAATGAGGAAAGGAGGGATCGCTCAGAGGCCAGCTGACACGTTTGTATGCGGAACTGGACAGGGCGCAATTACAATGGCACCTACCATTTATTTCAGCAGATTCTTAAGGGTTTGTTGGCAGGTCCCAAACAACGAGGGGAAGTAAAACATGGAACCAAAATCTGCATCAGGAAAAAAAAAAAATTGACTTCTCAAGTGCTCTGGAGTTTATTTGCTCTCCAGGACAGTCAGACACATGCATTCCAGCACAAGGAGGGACCGTAAGAGTTTGCAGTTCTTAAAAAGAGAGCCAAATGGAAGGAGTGCATGAGAAATCCAGCTCACAGCTGCTGTGTGAGGTTGAAAAACAATTCAGGTCCTTGGTTCAAGTTTTTATTGACAGAAGTAATGGAAACAAAATAATTAGAGAGAGGAGCCTCTTCTCCTTCCTCTTTCCCCCAGTTTTGTTTGCATTCTCATCAGCAAGGCAGCAGGTAATGGCTTAAGTGCAGGCTACTGAAATATTCATTTCAATGCCCTAGTTTCACGTTCTAGTGCACCCTCCTCAAGTGTGATAAGTTACTTATTTTGGTTGCCTGATAAAAAATTGATCAATTCTGATCAGTGCAAACATATTTAAAATCCTTTTTTTTTTTTTTTTTTTTACTCAAGTGTAAACCTTAAAGTCAGCACAACAAAGCAGCTTTGGTGCATTCGAAAAAGCAGAAAAGCAGAGTGCAAGAGCGCAAAAGGAATCGTTTCCACTGAACTGGACTGCATGATGGCAGTGCCTTCCTTCAGCACAAAACACTGTGAGGTCTGAGAGTCTCCCACAAGACTAACTGGGAATAAATGAGACAACCGCAGCATTCACCGAGCTACCTGGAACATGCAGCATTGCTGCCTGTTTTAAGTTTACCTGATGCCTTAACAATCTCTAAAATTAGACATAAGGTAAAATCAGTAGGGCCATTACTTTCACTTGGCTGTCAACTTTTACTCACAGTTCAACCTTCCATCTAAAGTCTTTCTTCACTTCCTGTCCGGTGTTTGGATTTATGCATCTTTACCAAAAATAGACTTCAAAATCTCACATTTTTATAAAAAAAAGTATCCTAAAGTGGTTTAATAAAAACTGTGTTATGATTAATTATTTCATTCTGCTTTAAACTTACTGTTCAAAGAGAATTTGGTCACTCCTATGATTAAAGGTTAGTCTCAAGTCTGAGCAAAAGAAATAACTTTATCTTCAGTGCAACAGTTTCAGGCAAAGGCTTGGGAAACTCTGTATGTTATTCATAACTAATTAGCTATATTTCAGTCTCCTGTTCTTCATCTTATGCATCTCCTATTCAGATTATTTAGATAAATTCTATATACATGGAAATTACATTTCGATATACAGAGAAGCTACACTGTGGATTAAAATATGACCAATAGATCAGATCGAAAACTTAACTATGACTAACTCTTTTCAGAGCTCAGCTTCATCATGAGAGCCCCAGGCTTTGCCCTAGAAGATGACTCTTAAAACTCATAAAACATGTACAGCCTCTGGCTGTTGATGCTTCACTTGGTTGTTTAAAGCCTTTAACTTACTGTTGTTTTGAACATTAGTAGACTCTCATATGGTGACACTGTTTAAAAATTAATTTAAAAAATTAATGCCCCATCAACTTTTAAAATATTGTATAGGTAGTTAGAGCGTCTTCCAGTCTTTTCACGTAGTTTGAGAGTTTTTGCTTAGTTTTCTTACTCTAAAAATGCTCCTCCTTCTTGAAGGAATCAAATCATGTTTTGTTGTTTTACACTCCTAGAAAACTAGGCCACAATTGTGCCATGTGCAGTCGTGCTGTTGATGTGGATAGAGTCACATCAGCATGGCCATGGTCACCCCAAGCAGTTTAATGCAGAGATACTGAAATATAGACTTAGGAAAAAACAGCAGTTGGAAAGAGTTGATGTGAATATCTATTTATGGTCAACAAAGTCATAGACATATGCAAAAAAAGTCCTTGCTAGGAAAATTTTACTTGTATATCGCCAGAACAAACACATAGAGGCCCCAGGAGAAAGACAGATTTGCTTTTTCCCCTCTGTTATTATATGCAGCACTGAAGTCCACCTTCCTCTAGGCATTTGGCAGTGTTTTCCTCCTTAAACCTTGCGGACGGGAAACAACAGTATTTCATTTCCAACCCAACAATATTTCAATTCCAGGTGCTCTCCTGCACCCCAACACATCAACGAGCCACCCTGGGGCCCTCCGGACACCTCCTTGGGAGCCACGGGTTGAGAAGGGCCCTCCGGGAGCTCGGCCCGGTGGTTCCTGCGCTGCAGCCACCGCCGCCTTCTCACAGGGCTCAAGTGAGCTACCAACCTTAAATGCTTGGGATAAATTTAATGAATTAGATTTAAATCAATAAATTTAACAAATTAAAATTTAATTAAGATAAATAAAAGCAATAAATTAAGCTTTAATTAAATTTTAATTTTCTTATGGATATGTGGTTGTATAATAGGCTGGTAATTACTCTCATTCATTTACCCGGTATCATTTTTCTCCCTTGTTGTTTTATACTGATTTAAAAAAAGCAAGTAACTTTTAGTACATTAACTTTTTTTTTTTTCCCCATGAAAGTGCTAAAATCAGAAACTGAAAGGTCAGTTCTCCCCCATGTTGAAAGATCAGGTGCATCCACGTGCAGTGCTCACAGCCACGCTACCTGCGCACCGCCCAAGTGACCGTGGTCACATCCAAATAACTAAAGCCTATCTGCACTGCTCAACTAATTGCCACCTCAACTGTATGTTATTTTCTGAGGTCACCATAGGAGACAGAGCTGCTGCTGACCTCTGACTGAATCACTGTATTACCAAAATGATGCCATGCATGTGCTTGTGTGTATGCAGTCAAAACAGAGAGGTTAATGTTGTCTTAATGATTTTCTTCTACAGATAGATTCTAAATGGAGCATTACAGTGTCTCACAGGGGTGCAAGAGTCTGATGCAAATCACGTCCGCAGCTTCCTAGGGAGGCTCTCCAAGATGCCACCTGCCTCTGCCGACGTGAAGAAAAGGCCCAGAGCAGAGGGAAGCTGAGCCTGTGTCCCGGGAGCGGAGCCAGCCGCCCCGGCAGTGCCGTGCAAGCCCTCGCGGCCCTCCTGCAGCTCCCTCCCACTATCCTACTTGACCAGTTCATTAGAATTTTCCCCATTTTTCCAAAACTTAGGTCATGGTATGGTTTCTTCTGTGATGCTCACACAAAGGGTAGGATGTTTGTTTTATACATGCAAAGTAATTATCCTGCAGTCTGACTATAATTTGGCTTTGTAATATGAAAAATGATGCATGGAAACCTTGCCTGAATGTTTCCTTCTAACTTCCCCACTGTTCACACAAAACCTTTTTGTCCCTATTTGTCTTGTAGAAAAGCCTTCCAGGTAAATCAACATGATTATTTTTAGTGTGAAGAGCTTCTGAATGCAAACAGGAAAAAAAATATGTTTGTGTTTAACATTTGTGTCTATCACCGCTTAATTAAAGCATTTCCAAGGCATTTCTAATACCCTGTTTGACTTATAACTTCTCATTAAAATCTAATTAAATGTTCCATGCATATTAACTGTATAAGATCTGCTTAAAGACCAAGTATTGTTCTCCAGAATAATCTGTTGCATTGCCGAGGAGGGGCTGGCAGTCACAGACCTTCCCGGAGGCAGGAGGCGGCTCGCTGGGCTCCTGCTGCCTCCTGCTTCTGCCTCAGCATGAGGCACTCGGCCCCGCTCGCCTTCAGCGCAGCAACAACACCCATGCAAAACGCCCAAGCAACTCATTTATTCTACATTTTTGTCCACTACAGGGTACACACGGATATTACACATTACAGTGATGCAATTACTGTCACAAAAACAAACAGTAAATAAGTAAGAAAAAAAATAGTTTCCTCAAAGGGCAGCCACAAGCTATATGCTCAACAAGGAATCCACCATGGAGAAGGGCAAGTAGGGACATGATTGCAGAAAGACTCTCAAGAAGAACAAAGCAAGGGATATGAAAGCAAGGGATATGAAAGGTCATAGGAACATCTGATGACTAATTAGTACTAGCATAATCTATTAAGAGATTTCCCATGTCAATGTCATTTGTGAATATTTTTTCCTGATGTAGCTTAAATAATCTTCTGAAAGAAACCAGATTCTAAATATATGAGATATTTAGTTCAACAACAACACAAAAAACTCTCATAATTTTAGTCCTATTCTCATCTTGCCAGCCTCAGGCAGTTAGTCAGCAGTTGCCAGTATGTGAAAGCAATTCATTTCCAATCAAATTCCCAAGGTTTCCAAAGCAAGGGGCATCCAAGGGGCATCCAATGAATGAACCCAGAAAAATGGTCCTTCACTGTGAGTTTGACTGAAGCCTGTCAAGAAGGGTTCTAAGAGTCTCCCTTCTCGGATCCTGTTCTTCTCAAGGATTTTTTTTTTTTTAAGCCAATTAAGGATATTTTAGATTTATTTGTAATAAATTTCTAAAGCCCTCCCCCCCCCCTTTTTTTTTTAAATGTTGTCATTGAAGTCATCCAGGAAGATATTTTAAGTATGGTGTAATTTGACCTGTACAATTTTGGGCACTTTGAATCAGTAACCAATATCACTTAGTTAACGCATTTGGGCATCTCTGCAATGTAAGCCTCATTCTTTTCCAAAGAAAGGTTTGTATTTTTATCAAGAACAAAGCAATATGCCATTCTTCTTCAAACTGAGCAGTGCACCATTATGCATATAAATCTAAACATTAATCTGCATGTATTTTATATAATAATTGTACTGTACCAGTTAATGAGTTTTTCCTTCTCTGCGTCTCAGCTAATCCAATAGCACTCATTGAAGTTCATTCTTCCCTCCCCCTAATTCTTTAGATCCAAGAGAAAATAAAAACTCATGAAGAAGAGTAAAAGCTTGGGGTATAAATCACTTGTGATGAGCCAAGAAAATCCACTTAGGTCTTCATACCATGTTTTTTTCCTAAACATTCATTTATGTGTAAACACAGTGATAAAACAAATACCTCAATAAACCCATACAGGTCATATACTGAAGAAGGCAGGGGAAAGGAAAAGGCAGGAATCTTTTAGGACATTTATCTGCTGGGTGAACATGAATATTTGAGAAATGTGTATAACAGTGAAAGATTTTCAAAATATAATATTCAGTGGAAATGCAGTGTTTGATTAGCCAATGCTTCTCGTTCATTTCTTCAAATCTGGTAAATAGGTTTAGACTGAAAAGGCTTATGTTTTAAATCAAAGTAAACGAAAGAAAAGAATTGATAATACATGTGTATAAACCTGAATCCTGAAGGAATTACTGAGGAGGAAAAAGTGATTTCAGCATAAAACTGCAAGTGTAATTAGGTCAAATGAAGTGTTTTCTTCAACCCAAGTAGTGAAAATATAAAATTCAATGTCTTAAAGAAAAGAGCAGGTATGAAGCTAATCTGAACAACTGTCAGAACTAGAATTTTATGATTGAAGTGAAAAACTTTTTTCTCCTGCTTTTATCTATGAAAGATAAAAGAGAAACAAATCAGCAGTCACAGTCCTAGCAGCAAGATTGCCAAGGTTTTTTTTTTTTTTTTTTTAACTTTTCTCTT
>JAVCKT010062337.1:0-15995 GCA_032273925.1 Rhynchotus rufescens
GAAGCGGGCCAGTCCAAATCCTCAACCAAAGGAAAACACACATGTACCAAAGTGTCAGTCTCAGAACAAAATGAAGAGCAGAAAAGAAAAATGAGGACAGCTTCCAATTTCTTATTCTGCAACCCAGCATTGCTCTATGGCCTGCAATAGAAATATGTGTTCTCCTCTGGTTTCAATGATACCTTTGTCAGGCAGAGTTGTCTGCTTTTGACTTTTAGCCATTAACTATTGTGCTGTGTTAGTGGCGGTTCCTGAGTTGCTTCTTTAGAAGCTTATGCCGCCTCAGCAGAAACATTGAGCCAGGCAAAGATTTTTATAAATATCTGAATGTGCTCACTATCATGGAAAAAATGATTAACAGCCGTAAGAAGTGTCTGCTCTTCTTAACTGAGGTCTCTTAGGCTTATGGTTGAGGGTTTTTTAATGAAGCATCGTGTTTTGCACATGCTACCTTGAGATCTTCATTATCCGACAGACCCTGAAAGCTGGTGGTATTTTCATTTTAAAAGCAAAGGGAAGTGTGCCAGAGAGGCAGCTTTTTTTCCACTGCTAAGTTTTAGAACAGATTCAAGAAGTATTGGAACATTTTGTATCATGAAAAACGTCTTCACGTGTCTTTAGCAAAAGGTAAAGATTTCAATTATCCATCTTTTTTTTCTTAATGTATCATGTTTTTAAGAGACTCTGTTAGCTACGGAAAGGAAAATGGTAATTTCTTAAGAGAAATAAAGATTAAAATATTGTACTGAAAAAAAGAAAATCCTGTGTTAAACTTAACTCCCCCTTTTCCATTTTTCCTGGCGAAGCTGGAGAATCTGATTTAAGACAATCAATTGTATCAGTAAAAGTGAACTGTGCACATTATTCTGTTAGTAGCCTGTGGGAGTCCTGGGAGTCCCACTCATGGGTGCGAGTCCTGACATAATATGTCAGTTTGAGTGATACTTGTCAGACATAGAATAAATTATATATCTTTACATAAAATATTTTAAATAAATGTGTCTTTTATATATCTTATATATGCTTTTCATTTTTTTTCTCTATTTTTATCTTTTGTATAGGAAAATAATTCAGTTAGAGTATGTCTTTTAAAGCGGATGATGCCTTTTGAATTTGGCTGTATAGACATTGGGGGAAGCTGATGCTCTCTCAGTCTGCTTGTGATCATTTTCTGCATACATTTTTTTTCTCGTTCCAGTTCAACTCGCTATTCACCTAAATACACTTTTCACCCCTGCTGAGCCCCCTAGCACACTCAGCCGCTTTTGTTTGCATGGTGAATGCAAACTCTGGGGACCTCATCAAAATCTGTAGCGCACCTCAACCTCGTAGCTCAGATCCCGTTCCTCTGCAATCTAGTCTGTGATCCTCTTTTTTTCGTGTGGCTCCCTTTGCTTGGAGGGGCAGTGCAGCTTGTGCCTTGTGTTTATGTTCCAGATGTCCTTAGAGCTTTCTTTCCCCAGGGCAAAAATCTGAATACCACATTTTGCTGCTTGAGGGAAAATAATCAGACATTTGGTTTCTGCTAAAATGAAGTTTGCTCTAGCTATCTATGCAGACATTACTTAGAACTTAAAAATGATAGACACGTTGCAAGTCTATGCAAAAATCTTTCCAACATTCTATGCAAAATCAAGTACCAGCACTTGATTTTGTTGGGTTTTTTTTTCAGTCTTAAAAGGGCTTATAGTATTCATATCAATATATTCACATTAGTAGCTTTAAGAATTTGAATCCAAATTTTTAAAATCAGGTTAGGGCATCTGAATTTCAAAAGACTTTAAATGCTCAACTCCTTTTGAAAATCCTAATACAGATGATTTTTTTTTATCTAAATTTTTTGGTTGCTAAAATTAGGCATGATGATGTTAACATTAAGATCTATCCTTTGCATTACACAGATCTGGATAGCAAGAGATTTCGCATTGCAGCAATTTTCATTTATGTCTTGAAAAGCTTATCAGTTACTGATATTCTGAATGATTTGCATTGAGGTTGACTGCAGTCAGAAGATGGAGGTGATATATGCAGTAATTTTAGATGGTAGATGGGATAGGATTCTTATTAAAAGTTCAGGCATATGATTTACCAAGAAGACAACTTCATACTTTAAGTACGATATTATTGACGCTTTTCCTTTTTATTTGAAATGGAGATAATTATTTGTAGGAATATTGCATTCTGATAAAAAGTTAGGCTTTTTCAAGGTTCTTTTATTTTTCTACATGAAGGCAAATTTGGGGATTCTTTTTGTACACAAAGATTTGCTTTAGCCTGAAAACACTGTTTTTTTCCTGATCAAATCATGAAACTTGTAACTTTTAGTAATGAGAATGTTATGAATAAGAGAGTTACTTTACCATTATCTCAGTGGAAAGAAAATAACTTAGCCTTACTGTTCAGATTACACAGAAATTAGGTGGATGAAGGAAAATGACTTAATGCATCACAATGAAGGAAGTTTTCACATCTCTGAAATTGCATGTTGTTGAACACAGGTGCAATCATGAAAAGCAATTGTACCAGGACAAGAAATGCAAAGGTTTAATCGTCAGCAGTTCAATAGTGAATTTCCTATGCAGGATTTTTTGGGATAGAGAGAAAACTTTAAAATCAGACATGAATATTGGCTTCTGACAAGACTGACTGCAGATGGATGCAGTGGAGATAGAGACTTAGAAATGTGAAGTAAGATCCCCACTGAGAACTAGGTATTTGAAATCTCAAATTCCTTCTATAACCTACACCTGGAAGAAATCCTGCCTTGTGTTCCTGAGTGGAAACTGCTCCCATCCCACCTGCTGGTACTATTAGCTTGTTTCAGAGACAGCCAGTTGAGCTCAGCCTAGAAATCACTGGGACTTTGGCTCTATGGCATGGGGCTGACAGCTCCATAGGAATGGAACACCTTATATTTTGGTGCTGCTGTACTCAAAATCTTATTTATGGCTAAAAAGAAAGCACGTCTTCCATATCTGTGTGATATGTGTGTGTTTATGCTATCCGCACTGATGGGATTTGGTAGGTGAAGCTGCACAGTGTGCAGCTGAGCATGGGCTGCACCAACCTGCTCTGCCACCTGCATTGCAGGTGCCCAGGACTGGTGAAGAGCTAGGGAAGGAGCTAAACTCCCAGATTAACAGTGTTTCTCTGGAGGCATGCTTATTCCCAGGCCTTTCCTCTCCTGAGCAGAAGGACAACCAGGAGAGCCATCTTGGAGTTACATTTTTTTCCCAGACATTGTTAGTTTCCTTACTGCCTCAGCGACCTTCTATAATTACTTGTAGGAACATTGCACTCTAATAAAAAGTTATGCTTTTTCAGGTTTATTTTATTTTTTGACATGAAGCCAAATTTGAGGGTTCTTTTTGTACACAAAGGTTTCCTATAGACTGAAAATACTTTTTCAAATAGCTTATGTGTTTGGTGAATGGTTGGTGAGTGAATGTGTAACACAATCTGTTTTGGTTTGTTTTTCAAATCATGCTTAAAGGTGTGTGCCTTTTTTTCTTGGTCATTTTAAATATGAATCTTTTTTTGTTAATGAGTTAAAAAGAACATTTTCAAATGAAGTAAAAAGCACAGCCTACTGAGCTATGAATTCTTTGTGAATTCATAGGCACTATGAATGGTCTTTCCTTTTACTCTTGTTTTTCAAAAAGCACAATCCCAGTGATTAATACATTGACTCTTGTATAATACACACACATGTACAAATATGCACACACACACATACACACATATCTATATAATCTCATTTACTTAACATTGAGTATCAAGTTGAAAAACAGAGACTTTTGCAAAAAGTTTAATGGAAATTACAAAATTTTCAAGAACAATATAGAGCACCAAGGCCTAATAGGTGCTTTCATCCTACAGGCTTCTGTAGGTGTGGGCTAACTCATCTTTGCACATGGCTTTTAAGGAGTATGACTAAGCAGCTCCGTGTTTCAAATCTGCACTGCAGTTGTGTGATTCCCAGTGGCCACATCTGAGGGAAGAGTTTGGTGAAAATTCATCTGTATTAAAATGGGTCATGCAGACTTTCGCTGTGCTTCCCTGCTTGTGGGCTTTATGGACACTGATCCTGGCCTAGGGGAATTTTCATTCATGGAGTTTTAATTAATTTTCTCTTGTATATGCTAGTGATAACTGTCATGTTGGGAGAGCTCAGTGTGATCTGAATTCCTGCGTACATTATTTGTAATGGCTGGCACACACATAGTGGGAACAAACCATTTGGTAGAAGCACTAAAACTCCTTTAGGAACCTCTAAAATTTAAAACTCTCCAGAGCTTTTTTTGTATTCTGTATGCTTTTACTGAATGCTATTTTGAAGAATTTGTAATTGTAGTAAAAACCTCTTTTGGTGAGATTAGCAGTAATCTTTTCTTGCCTCTTTTCTGCGTGACATACTAGTACAATCCTTATGAAGTCTCTGTCACTACAGGAATATAAAGGACTTCTTAGAAATTATTTGAGCTCCATAAACAAGTGAAATATTTAATGATAATCTGTGCATTTTTAAAACTTGCAAATGAGATTGTGTAGTGTAAGTAATTGATCTAGGGAGAGCACAAAGTTCATCAAAGTTTCACTTCTCTACTTCTTAAAATAGATTTTCCTCGAAAGAATAGAAATCCACTAGAGAGAGACACACTATAAACTTATTTGTGAAGGAAGCCCCTATACTCCGGATTCATTTGGTATGGATGTTTAGAGCAAGAGAGTGCATTTTGACTGCTGTTGAAGTCTTTGTTTTCAGATTCTTTATCTTGCTTATATCAGAAATAGATCAAGAAATACTTGAAAACTTCTTTTGCATCAATAGGCCTTTGTTGGTAGACATTTAAAAATCTTTCTATGAGAAAAACTGTGATAGAGGGGGCACCTTCTGCCTTTTATTTTACAGCTCTGTCAACAGTCTTCTAAAATGGTTATTGCAATACTTGTTTTTGTCTATGCTCCTGCCCATCAGTCAGTGTAATGACACAGTCTGATTAGAGGGAGGAGCTCTGTCCAACCAAACACTTTTTGCTTTGAGGATCTGTTTATTAGAGAAAATTATTTCACAGTTATTTAGCAAGAGGATATCATCTGCAGCATGCTAATTACTCTCATCTAATTTCCCTGACAATCACTGACCATGCACTTAGCTATGAGGCAATTTACTCCATTTTCGAAGTAGAGCAGAACCCCTCACATAACGTTGCTCCTGGGGCTCAGATGAGCAGCCAAGCTCAGCTATGACTTAACAAACTCTCTTGCCATTTGAAGCTTAAATGAAAGTTGCATGACCAGGCCTGCTTGGATAACTAATGGAAAGAGCTGAGTAACTCTAGTGGGTTATTTATCCTATCCCCAAAATATGCACCTAAAAGCTGAAATACCAAGTACCTTAGATTAGGCACACAGCATTCAGGGTTCATCTAGTCATTTGTTTCTTGCACCCTCAGAACTGCCATAATTGTGTGTTGTCTTAGTCAGTGGTAAATCTCAAATGCTGTGGGCTTGCCCTTCACATTGCAGTGCTTTATATATCCGCTTGCTTTATATATCCTCTACTTTCATTTAGGCCTACAATATTTATGGAACATGGTGACATTTTAGGAGTGCAGTTCTACTGGAAACAGTTTCATATATCTCATCAAATCAAGATAACCTAATAACTCCTTGATGCATCATGTTTTTGTTACTTTGCTGTTGCACTTACTGAATCTACTCAATCTATAAACCTTACTTTCAAAACTGTCTCTAATCTACTTTGAGCCAAGTAAAAAACCAAAATACTTCCTCAAGATACTTTTCCTTTATTTGTTATTTTGGAGGGAATTAACTGGTGAATTCTTAAAACTTAAGGAAATAATACTTTGATATGCAAACCAAAGATTATACTTATCCATCTTAAAATATGCAAATATAAAAAGAAACAAAGTATTTGTGTGCATTTGTGACTGAATTTGAATGTGAGATATAATTTAATCTGAGCTATCAACAACACTGACGTCTTGTTACTAATTATGCCTTTTCTATATTTAAGCCTTCGGGCAGCATCTTTTAAATATACTGCTGTCTATTTGTAAAGTCTCTACTTTTAGGATATCCACTATGTTCAAGCTGCAGGAGAAAAATCAATCCTTAAAATAAGTAGACAAAATTAGTATCATTGCTGTGTGAGGGGCTCTCTTTCACCCAGCATTTTTCATCAGTTCAGCTTCTATACTCCTCACAGAAAAACCTCTACCAATGGTTTCATCTGTAGAACTGGAAAACAAAAGCAAACAGTGGGGCAATGAATTGTGCAAGGTCACTAAGCAAACAGTTAAAAGTGAGTATTCATATAAACATTAGCACTTTTGGATAAGCATGATCACCTTGAATCCCATTCTGCTGTACAAGGTGATAGAGCGAAATATTTGTGAATGCCAGCTCCAGCAAGGCACATGATATTGTGCCAGGCTTTCTCCTCTGTGTTGTGTCTCCTCCAAATTGAAGTTACTGAATTAGAGGAACATTTTTGAAAATACAATTTTTAATTTTTATAGGTAGGTGGGAGAGGAACAATAAAAGATGCCTAAAATATACTTGATGGTTAAATTGTCTCTGTTCATTGCTCAAAACTGTGGATAGTGCGAGAAATGTTTGGAGCTGGAAATGCAGAGATGGAGATGCTCAGCCTTAGCTTTTGCTGTGAGCAGGAAATTACTGTTTTATTGCCTCTAGAGCTTGAGGGCCAACCAATCTGGCTGCTGTCTGGGAGCTACGCCTCTGCTTTCTGCCCACCCATCTGTTTGCAGAAGCAACTGTCTTGGCAGAGCCCACCTAATTGTGGATGGGGACCAAGGCTGAAGGCTGAAGTCTTCTTCTGTCTCTCTAGATAATGAGAATGAGAGCAGAGGGTGTGCAGTGAGAGGAGATCAAGGTTGTTCCTCCTCCTGGACAGAAAGTGAAGTTTTCATGACAAACTATACTCTTTTTCTCATTAAACTGAGTCATATTGTGAAAGCTAATGCAGAATGTATCTGAACTAAACAGCCAAACATAGCTGAGTACTTACATGAGTGTCCAAGGGTCGTCCTGGGAGAGGTGTTGAGGAGTGTGGTGTACGCAGTAAGGCTGCTGTTGCATACCAGGACAAGTAGGACTTGAATGAAAACTGGCTTGTTTCTGGGGGAAAAGCAAATGTCAGCAGCATCAAGTGTATCAGTCCTTCACTGCCTAGTGTTAAAATGGGCAGGTGAAGAGGAGCCCTTGACTGTAAAGTCATTTTGATGCTGCAGCGAAGACATGGTGCTGAGAGTGATGTTTGTGCTAAGCATCGTTAATCCCATATGCAGAAGACGAGCACCTTATGTGGCCTCTCAGTGCACGTCAGGGCGCCTGGCTGGTCAGCACAGCGTTTTTGGCTTTTCCTCCTATCCAGCCATTTGTGTTCACAAAGCCCCTAGAAAGGCTCCCTTCACATTAAAGGGGCTCTGGGCAGTGCACACATGCAAGCGACTCTCTTGTGCATAGTAGGTCCAGGCTGGTGGCAGCTGCTGAGAGATGCACTCTCTGCAATCTGGGGTGTCTGCACCTAGGGCTGGTAACTTGCTATTCCTACCCTCATCACAGAATGTGAGCAGGGGGCCAAGACTAGACTTCCTGTGGGCTGGCTACCATTTCTGGAGATCAAATGGCTTTATTTTTGCCCATTCGCAGTGAAGAAACCTATCATCTCTAGGAATCCTAGCTCTGCTTTGTTCCAAATAAAAGATGATACTGGTGGAGGGTGCAGGATCACCAGTTATTTCTTGATTCAGTCTGCACTTATCTTCATATTGGCACTTGTTCATCGTATAAATGGACTTGAAGCATTGAAAAGAAAGCATCCTTTACTCTATTAGTTCCAGTATCTTTCATCACAAAGATAACTGATAACTTCCGTGTGACCACAACAGTATGTTTTCTCCCATCATAAAAAAGGTGTTTGTAACAGGCTCCAAGAACCTTCAATGGGGAATCAATTTCTTTAGTTTTCTTTGTTGTTGTTGTTTTTCCAGACCATATTGTTTCTAGATAATTCTACAAGAGAACAAGAAGAGTAACCCTTCCTTTTCAAATTTAAATGTAAACTTTCCTTTTTCATGCATATTTTTGTAGTAGTCTTCCATGAAGATTCCAACTCACAAAATGTAACACCTGTATTTAAATATTTACAGTGGCATCCTGGAAATGGATGATGCTTCATATGAGAAGAAAGTCTTCCTTTAATTTTTTCCTTTAGATCAATAACTTAGAGTCACTTGAAATACCCTGTGACAGGTAAGATGCTTCTGTGAAATACTGAAATAAGGTTATATGTGTAAGCTCTTGTGTTTATAGCATCAGATATGTAGCCGTTAGGAATGGCTTTAATTCTAGATACAGAAGTAAATGTTCTACATACAGAATGAAACAAGATGTTCTGGAAACATATTCGCTTTATTATACTTAAAATTATTTACTTTATTATACTTAATATGCCATTACTGTGCTTTCTGGGCCAAAGCTTTAGCTATACCTTCTGCCCATCTCTTTTACTTGGCAAAAATCTGCATGTACTAATAATTACAATGACAGCATTTGAATTTGAAATACATTATAGATAAAAAAGGCACAAAACTAAAAAGAGGCACTAAAGGTCATTTGTTTTTCATTAGTATTCAGATGCTAATGTTTCAAGATGAAAAACTTGATAATGGTAGCAGGCATTTTCTTAGTTGCTTAAGTTCACAAACAAAGGCTGTACAAAGGGAAAATGTTCTAGTGCTCAACACAATAGGCTGCTTGTTTGACATAACAGCAGCTGAGTGACAGAAAGAGAGCATTTTTAAGAGAAAGAAGTGGCAAAAATGTCCGAAGGGTATTAATGTTGAATATGTAGACCATGAAATCCTTCCTAATAGATACAGAACCTTTCCCAGTGAGAGGAAGCTTCCAGAAGATCTAAGTGCAAATAGTCTCCTAGGAGTTTAATCATTCAACAGGTTAAAGGAGATTAAAACAGGTGCTGAATATGAAAAGGAAAATAATCTCCCTTCCTCAGTGCAGCATCTGCTCCTTTTTTTTTTTTTTTTTTTTTTTTTTTGCTAGAAGTGGCTATTCTGCTTCTTCTGGCAGCTAATAAAATCAGTAAATCAGTTGAAAAAGATGACTTTTGTTTTTTCCCCCCCAAATCTCTGTATTTTGTAAAACCAAAACTGCAACTGCATGTGAGTGATGAATGGAGAATGAATTTGTGAGTACCTATTTATCTGGATATTCAATTTTTTAAATTCTTGTTTGTAAAGAAGAATGAGGGTGATCAGGTTTTGAGGAGAAAAGTTAAATAGCAGTTCAAAACAAAAATGCTAGATGAGCCACTCTCACTCTCACTAAGTTTTTCTGATGAGCAATCTAGTGTATTTGTCTTTCCTTTGCTCATTTGGGCCAATCTTCTTTCTCTAGTCTTCAGTTTTTACAGGACAGTATGTAGAATTGCATCTTTATGACCCCTCTTCCATCCTGAAATTTGACTGAAATTGTTTCAAAAGTTATTAGGAAAGAGTGATAAACACGAGTCTGGGGAGTAGGTTTCCATAAAACCAGTCTTTCCTTGGCAAGGAATTATTCACTGATATAAAAACCTGAAGAGAGTCTGTGCATTCGTATTACCAGACATTTAGGACTTGTTCATGATTCTAAAAAGGAGACTTCTAAAAAGATTCTAGATGGGAGGTCACCATACTTTGCCTTATTCGTAGTATTGAAAATGAAGTAATGTTTTGTATTGGGGCAACATTTAAAGAAGCTACATGAAGTAGTGAAGTTCTCTGAAGGATGTAGCAATTCTGATTGTTGATCACATCAATCTCTCTTTAAATATATAAAAATATATAAAATTTCTATCCTGTATATATATGTACATATATATATATATATATATATACACACACCTATGTATATAACTGTATTGGAGGAGTTAATATAAACACTTTTTAATGTATTGAAAACCTTTGGGAATGTAAGGTAAAGGAGGAAAAAGAATGCTATACTCTCTGGCAGTGAAAGAGGAGGTTCAATAAAAGCAAAGACAAAATGTAATAACAAAAATACTTTTGTTGCTCCCCTGCTAGATTTAGTGTACTCAGAGTTACAACCCTTCTAAGGAAACAGCAGCATTTTTGAGTTGAGCTCTAAAAGTGTCATAACATGTCAGGATAGAAAGCTCATCTTTTCTTTACTTGTTCTTTTTTTTTTTTTTTTTATTAATGGCAGCTGTGTTAAAATAATGTTAAACAGCAATATCTGTATTTGAGTCCCCTGAAGTATCAACTTTTTTTCATGAGATACGAGCCTTTTTTTCTAGAAAGGTTCCTCTGAAAACCACAAACCATTTCTAGGAAGGTATTGATTCATTATTTTTTACTTCAATAAAAAAAGAAAAGTGTGTTTTGGAAAAGTGAGTCCCTGTTCCTGGTGTCCTGTTGCACAATTTCCTCCATGTTTGTTCTAGCTGTTGTTCTAGTTGTTATTGGTAGCAATTTTCAGTCCTCACTGAGATGGGATGGTAGAATGGCTATACCGGACTGTCCTTTTGAAGGGTACAGTATATAATCCATGGAAAGACTGACTGACTTTTCAGATTTTTTTTTCTATTATGGTTATTAATGGAATATCTTAGTGTTTTTTTTTCTCAATCATTAGATTATTGTTTTATGTAATAAAGAGTTGATTATTCCTTGTGCTGATTGACATCCAATATCAGTCTCTCTTTTAAGCTCTAGAGCTGTAGTTGCCTTTTGAAAGCCTGCAAATATTGCTGTAATAAACTTTATTTATAATCAGTCTTCATCTTCCCCTTCACAGTTTCCCTTCTTCTCACCTACACTTTCTTACATGTGTTGTGACAAGCTGAGGTACATCAGAGGAAGAGATTTGTAAGCAGGCTGCAGTCAGGAGTTGGAGCTTCGGGCTAGCTGTGGGTAACTGAGGCAGTGGCCAAAGCAGCAGATGGCTGCAGCTGGTAAATCAGCCTCCTTCTCCTATGTGAGAGCAGTGGAGAGAGGTCTGGCTGCCTGGCTGCTGCTCCTGGGGACAAGGGAAGAGCAGCAGGCATGGTTGCTGCTGATGGGCTGCGGCTGATTGCTCCCAACAACACTGGGTGCCCTAACACTTCCTCCTCCTCCTCCATCCTTTTATGTTTGTTGGCAGAGGCAGGAGCAACAGATGTGGCTTTTGAGGGAGGGGCGGATGGATCTCTATCCCTCGTCCCACAAACATCATGAAGACTTGCTCATTATGTTTGGAGAATGCATCTAAATGTGCAGACTTTCACAGAATCACAGAACGGCTGAAGTTGGAAAGGACATTTGGAAATCAGCTAGTCCAACCTGGTTGCACCAACCAGGTCCACCCTGCACAAGCAGGGTCACCTGGAGCACATTGCACAGCGTTGTGTCCAGGCAGGTTTTGAATATCTCAGAGAAGGAGACTCCATAACTCTTGCTGTTCCAGTGCTCTGTTCCTCTCACAGTCAAGTAGCTTTTTCTTCAATTCAGACAGAACTTTGTGGCCGTTGCCTTTTGTCATATTACTGGCTGCTACTGAAAAGAATCTGGCCCTGGCTTCTATGAAATTAGAAGAAACTTTGATAGTCTTATTTAACAATGTGAGTCATCTTATGTCTGAGTCTTTTGTATACAAATATGCACCTCATTCATGCTAGTGTACGACAGGTGCCTATGGCAGAAGTCTATCATGAATTAATAATGCACCTGAATGAGGGGTCTGAGTATGAACAACTTACTTGTCAGTGCAGTCACTCACATGTCTTCACACAGAATGGACTAATGTCGCAAAGGAACTGTAATTACTCATCTGCCAGATGTTTTCCTTCCGTGTTGAGGGGTAAAACAAGTAGGTGAGGTCGAAGGGCTTTTCACTTCATTTGCTAGGCCCATTTGGTGATGGCTTCATGGCAAAATGCCAGACTAATTTTCTCAGTCTTTGAGAGAAACTGAGATAAAGAGTTAGTCAAAATATAGAAATAAGTTTTGTTAACATTTTTGAAAACTTCACCATTTAAATTTACACCTTTTCCTCTTCATAAACAGCATTTATGAGAGGAAAGTTGGATGATGTTTTTGTGGTCAAAGCACATCACTCTCCCACAAGTTAAAATGGAGTACCCATCATGTACAGTGAAAGACTCCTATGGGACAAGCTCATATACATGTACCTCTGCTAGAAACTGCCATATTTGATCAGGAGGAAGCTACAGACCAGAATGACTAAAAATCAGGCACTGTGGCATGAGAAATTGTGAGTGTAATCTCAGGTCTCAAAATTATAGTTGCTCTTATGTTGCCTCATGTACCTTAGAGAAAACCCCCTTAATGAAGAATGACCTGGATCAGGACAAAGGGCTAGAGGACATCTGCTTACGTGCCGCGTGATGGCAGAGCACAAAGCTCACAATAGAAGAAGGCTGCAGTCAGCTCTGTGGCTCACATAGCATGCAGAAATTTATGCTTCTTAACCATGTGTGGACTAGATATTTTTATAAACAAGCATTTGGAAATGTGTTTGTCCTAAGGCAAATATGTTTTATGTATTGAGCAGATTCCACATAAGCTAGCATTTTTGCACTAATGTTGTTTTTTCCAAATTCTATCTTTTATCAGATTCTCATCTGGAATAAATCACTGTCACTTCAAAGGTGCTATCTACAATGTAGCTCCAGTTGCCTTCCAATGGGCAGCTTCAACTTAAAATTCTATGGTTGGCTGACAAAGTTAGCAGCTCTCAGTGATAGCAATGTAAATTTACTTGATTATTGTGCATGCTTTTCTAAATGAGAAAAAAACAATCTTTATTACCTTATCTCCTCCTTTTCAGCACTTTTATGGCCAGAAGCAAGCAAATAGTTCTGCAGAAGTGAGACTTAGGGCTAAAATTAAATGTCAGAATCAGTAATAATAAAAGTGAAAAGAATGGAGAGACTGGTGAATTAATCCTGCTCAATTTGTGGCTGTGCAATAGAGGCTCAGGAGGAATCCTTTGGAAACAGAAACACATTTTTGCAAGTTTTTGTCCTTTTGGAATCTTCAGACCAACATATTTAATCTTTGGAAGGAACTCATTTAATACGATCACTTTAGTTTGGGTGTAGCATAGTGCTGAGATCAAAAAGTACTTAAAATGAAGCTTTGCTATGTGACATGCAAAACTGAAGTCTTGGAACTCTGGTCTGTAACTCTGTTTCAGTGTTGGGATATCAGGACTGAACAAGTAGATCCACACACATCTAATTATCTGTTTGTTTTGGTTACCTTCTTAAAGCTGTATGTATGGGCAAGGAATAAGCAATTAATATGCCATAAATAAATACTACCTTATAAAATATTCACAATGAATTCTAAGGAACGCACTGCACCTAACAGACTGAGAATATTTAATTTGCATTGGCATAGGTAATAACTAGCATTAATGAAGATATATTCCAAACAGGGAGCCAACTACATCTTTCCTCATCTTCCTGAAGCCTATTTGAACAGTAACAGCTCCCAGACTATCTCTGCCACCCTGTGAAGAGACTGTTTTGGGAGAGGACGGTTGAGAACTGGAGCTCCTGAAGATATTACAGGCCTGATCCTCCAGCGTGTCAGTCCTGTTTCAAACCCAGGTGTGAGATGTGAAAAAACTCATGCTTTGTGGTCAACTGACAATATTAACCAACCCGAAAAATGGGAAATAGAGTGTTGACTCTATCTAGCTTTAGAGCAGAAGATAGAGATATATATCAACAATTCAGGCTTGCACAAGGCCGAAGCATTAGTTTATGTGACTGCAAGCTGAGGTGACACAACTTACCTGAGACTTTCAGTTTAAAAGCCAGTGCAATGGGCTCCAAAGCCATAATTGGTTGCTTTAATATCCCTAGAGTATCTGAAGTGATATATTAGATTTGTCAGGGGAGACCTTTAAGTTTACTGCTTAGAAAGACGCCAGATTGCTAGTCCTAGACCCTGGAGTCTGCTAATTTATAGAAAGTGGAGGAAAGTGGCAGCCAAGCTTCCCATTTATATATATATCCAATAACTTAGCTGAGAGCTGGAGCATGCAGGTCTTTTAGAAAAGTCTTAGCAACAAAATAAAAGGGCAAGTTCACAACATATATACAAGTTACTGACTGCAAAAGCCATCCGGATCAGAAGAATAACTCAGTGAGACAGATTAGAGCTGGGGACAAAACACTGTAAAATCAGATTCAAATTGAAAAAATGCAAATGGGGAAAGGAGGAGGAGAGATTAGAAAGTTCCAGTCAAGGCACAAACCTTGAAATCTGTAATGTCAAAAAAAGACAGAGAGTTGCAGCACTCATGGATGCAGATCATCTATCAGTGGTGATATTCTTAGCTCTTGGTGATACAGCGAGAGTTGCTTCTGGCAAGACCAGCGAGGGTACACTGCTAGTCAGCTGCCCAAGGGAAATAATGTCAGGGCATATGGATGCCACGTACCAGGTCTCAAAATTCACTACACTTGCCTGTCCAAAAGAATCTTTTTAGAAAACAGGGAGGAAAAAATGATCAATTTTCAAATAAAAAACAAATTCATTGCATGTTTAGCTAAATAAATTCTTAAATTCTGTGGCAACTTTTTATTTTCAATTAAAACTGTATTTTTTTCTGGAAATAGAAATACAAATGACACCTATGGTTTAACCACTTATGCACTGTGATGTATATAGTAGAATTTGTTAATTTTTTTTACTGAGGTTGCAGTATGTTTTTAGCTTCCACTTTGACTTAAAATGTCTGTGATGGATAGGGGCATGGAGGTATGAAATGTCTGCTTCAGAGTGGTTTTATTCTAAGCTTTAAAGAGGTTTTCTTCTGTGTCTTAGCAGCTTCTGGAAAAAGTGCATTACCTGGTATTATTTCTCCAAGGACATAGCATTTCCAAGCAACAGGAACAGGGTCATAGTTTCAGAGGTGATGAATCTCGCCCTTGGACACACTGGAACTGGAGAACAGGTTCTATGGGAAGAAATCTCTTCACGTTCCTAGGAAAGATACAGAGTAGCTCTGAGACGATGACCTATTGTTTTCACAGTTGTATGTGGATGAAAATAATGAAAATAAGAATGCTAGTCTATTGTTTACTAAAACAAAAAATGCGTCCTGGACCAGGAGAGAGCTGCATATGGTGGAAATTACATTGTTGAGGCTGGGAAAATCTGCTGGGATCCGAAATCTGCTGGGATTGTGACACCATTGAAGGAGCACTGGCAACAGCATGCTCTCCAGGTGTGCAGTTATTGGTGCGTAATTATTTTGGAGGGCTGGAATGTTTGGTTATATCTAATAACCACTGATACTCAGGAGTAGATTTTAAATTATCAAAAATACCTTTATAAAAGTTTAAAAAAGTTATAAAATGCAGTGTATATGCTACTGTAGGAGCATAGACATCGTCTATGTATACTGCTTTCAATATGTATTATGAGCAGGAAGCTATCTACACCTGTCTTGTGAAATAAGGAGGCTTTCATGCATTTCAGCAGTAATTGACTGAAAGAGTCATTGATCTCTTTAACTAGTGATCTGACATCGCCTGTGATGAATTTCTTTTGGCAACAGTAAGTATTATTCTTGTAGCACTGTTGCTGATTCAGCTCTCATCCTTTATAGATTGCTGCAGATGCAACCATAGCTATTTTCTTTTCCTCTTTCATTTGGTGTGGACCACTAGTGGCTTAAAGCCCAAAAGACCAACCATAGGAATAGTCCTACTACTACATACAGTCTTAGTCTAAAGACTAAGATTACTTTCTATTCTGTTCCTGAGATACAGAAACTGAACTGACTATACAGAACACTACCATGTTGTTTTAGGATTGTTGATTCCCTTAATGGTCATCCCATAGATTTTTGGTCATGGTTCCACCATGATTCTCTCTCTTTTTTTTTTTTTTTTTTTTTTTTTT
>JAVCKT010062355.1:627-15994 GCA_032273925.1 Rhynchotus rufescens
CAAAAATACTGTTGTTCAGTTGATTTATTTTCTACTATCTCGTTGGTGTCTATATAGTAAGATACTCAGCAGTTTTGGGGGTACTTAATCCATTTAGAATTTTGTGTGCCGTTATTATCTCCTATGTAAATGATGAAAACAGTTGCTAAATCTATGTCAATGTCATTAATTTCCTAGAGAGGTCTGGGTTTTTCTACAAGCAGAAAATTAGAACCAAGCTGAGAGCACAAAGAGTTTGCAATGTTAATTTAGACTGATCTATGAAGAGCAGAGACTATAAGACTTCCTGGAAGTAATTCCTGCTATAAGTCTGACAACTTTAACCAGACACAGAGCACATCTTTTATAATAAGCATCCCACTTGATAGTAGATAAATATATAAAAAATATGTATTTATATTTATATAAATATTTATATTTGGATTAGAACTGAGTTATACAGTGGTAGCTCCAGTTGCTAGATGTTGTTATGCCTTGTATGCAGTACCCTCTTGTAATTTTATTGTTGTTTGGTGAATACTAGGCAAGATAGAGCAGTCTCCATTCAGCAAATTTAAGTGGAGGAAACTGATTGGTCATCTATGAAATTCTCTCTAATAAAACTGCATCTACTAAATACTCTTTGTGTATCTCCAGTCTGTATTCTAATTCTTATCCATTATTTCTGAGAGAGAAATAAGTTTAAATTAAGGCTGTAGGTATCTAACATGGGAAGGATGGGACATCAGTCAGGTTTTCTTTGGAGTTCATTGGGATCTGGTGAAGGATTTTTTATTAAAGATAGGATCTATGTGTTTATCATGTGTCCAAACTGATTTGCAAGTAGATACTTAATACCTATAAATGTATTTTTTTACACCAATTAAAAGTCCTAACAAAGCATTATTTATTAGTGTATCCTTAGGCCTTACTGGATGTTTCATACTAGGTTCTTTTTTCCTTTCATCAGTGAACAAGTCACTTCCTGTATTTTCTTTGCGCTAGATGCGGAGGGAAGGTCTGACATCATTTATAAGAAACATTCTTTTCCTTGATAGAACTGTCTTTTGAAATGTATTTTGCTAACATACCTCCTTCTCATGTTACAGTGCTGTGTTCCTGAAAGACCTGTCATATTTAAATTTGACAATAACCAAATTGCAGAGATAAAATGCATACATATTAGTAGGTGTTGTATGTTTATATATTACTTCCACCACATATTGAAAGTCCTATTTCTCCTCTACTGGAAAGGTGTCTAGGCTTAAGACTCATGAAATATATATTTATAGGTGGAAATGAGAAAAAATATCCCATTCAGGTCTTAGTAATATGGGATATATAGGATCCAAATATCCAAATCTAGGATATTTTTTTACATTATGCTTTAGGTGTTTTTAGTCCTTTATTGTTATAAGGATGAAATATTAACCTAAAAAAAAAAAAAAAAATTACAGATAGGACCTCAGCATCAACTGAGAGCAATCAAAAGCTCTATATTTAACTTCATGTTAATTGAAATATTTTGCCATAAAAATTATTCTGTATTTTCATTTGCTTATTGTTTCATCTGTCTTCCTATACCCCAGAGTTAGAGAGCAGTATGCTAAAAAACATATAGTAATGGTTCATTCAACAGATACTAGCACCAGAATAGTTTCCTCAAGTTCTTTTTAGTTTTATTTTTATCTTTTTTTTTTTCTCCTCAACACTTTTTTCTTTTTTTTTATATACTTTAGATTTAGCTTTAAGAGAGTGTTTCCCTGATAGTTTCCCTGGGACTTGATTATCCTTCCCTAGCAGAACTCCTGCTTACATGGTATTTTAAATTGAGAATTTTGCTTATCTCCTTATACTTACGCAAAAAATATAATAAAGGTCCCTTGAAACAGAAATTAGGTACCAGCTGAAATTATAATATAATTTCATTTCAGTCATAAAATTACTAAGCAATTCTTGTAAATTATGTATCACATTTAACTGTAAACTAATTTATCATTGTTAAAGTTACAATGAAAACTATGTGAATTAATGATGACTGGGTCCTTTAGAACATTTCCAAACTAAGGTAAAAATATTGTGCATTTTAGTTAACTCTGAATCACACTGGAACTTCTGAAATAGAGGAGGCTCATTATCAATTGACTGAAAAACAGATGAACTAGATATTGGATGTCAAATGAGCAGCAAATCAATTTATAAAGAAAGGTTATTTTAAAAAATCACTTGCTGCTTGCAGGCCTCATCGACAGCATGTATCACAAGTGTCCTGCTGTACTATTGCATTAAATATTTTACATGCATGGTATTGCTGGATTAGAGATGGATGAGTGCTTTCTTCTTCTGACAGGAAGAGGTCTTGCTGCTCCTACTGAGATAAATAGAGAAGTCTTCCTGACTCTAAATTCACAAAGTCTTCTCTTGAAAATCATGTAATGTTTCTCTGCATCTGCATGATCTTGCAGATGCATAACAAGTAGTATTAAACACAGTCTTAGCTCCATGAAATAAGAGAGAATGTTATTCCCAAAACAGCAGAAGAAACTTTCTTAATCAGGCTTAGGAAACCCAATAAGGTGAAAGACTTGATACTATGAAGCATTTTTTACCAGAAAACTTGGACTTCTACGGAAGTTTGCAAGTCCTGTGTTTTCAACTAATGGCAAAAGTTAGCAAATGGAGGTAATTCCTTGTCCCAACCAGCTCCTCTGGTGAACTAAAACTTCTTCGTAAACACAATAAATTATGTATTACGGTGAAACAGTATTCTGCATTTCCTAACTCAGAAAAAAATATATATATTTTTTTTTTTAATTAGCATTTTCTGTGGTAAGTATTTTCCAGGAAAAATTTTCCACTGGCTCTGTTTTGAAGGATAGAATTTGAACTACTAAACAAATGATCATAATTTCCTTCTATGAGAAAGAATGAGGCTTCCTTACCCAGAGTATTCTCTAATGAGGATGGACATGTGTTCAGGACAAACAACTTACTGATTAGCTTCCTTGGCTACTGAGTCATGGCAGTCAAATTTTCTTTGATGCACAACAAATTTAAACTAGACTGTATTGATCATATTGAACTGAAAAGGCAACTAAGGATTAATAAGTTAAAGCAATGTCACAAGTCTATTGTCTTTCTTCCTAAGCTTCTTTTCCTGTAATAACAGCAGTAGTTGATGGAGGCTGAGAAATGTAAAAGCCTTTGCTTCTTATTTTGGTGTAGGAACTAAAGGATCCTCTGGAAAACAGGGTATCCTTTGTGAGCCGGTTAATACTTTTAGGGCCACTGAAGTTTCAAGCATTTTGCGGAATCATGAGGTAACTTTTTTGTTTCGTTTTGGAAGTTCTGGAAAAGTGAGAAAAGTTTTGTATATATCTGTTCTAACATATAAAGGAAAATAACTCTACTTTGAGAAGGATTCATATATTTAGAACTACATTTTCTGTAATGTAAAAAATATTCACCTGTAGCAGTTCAAAATTTAGGAAACTAGTATTATTAACATATTTTTAGGTGTTTCTTTCTCAGTTCAGACTGTTTCTTAAGTTACATAACAGGACATCTTCACCATTGGATTGTGTAAATAGTAACTATCAGAAAAAGGAACTGAAGAATCAGTGTCTATAAGTCTGGAACTTCTAAGGGTAAGGTGGGAAGGCATCTCAAGAGCTTAGCAGGCTACTCTTTCTGTCCTAAGACAAAACTTGGTATGCTTACTGTTGTAGTTGTCTGGGTCACTCCTGAGAGCAATATTTAAGTTACTTCAAACTAGTCTTAAAAATATATCTTGGGAAAGTTACAAGTGGGCAGGAAAAGGATTTCAAGACCTACCTGGATGAACTATTGCAATGTTTTATTATCTTTACTGTTAGAAAGCTATTTCTAATGACTCCTCTGAGTTTTCTTGCCTGTGATTTGAACTCTTGACTTTTTTCTCTCTCCAGCATGGACACAAAAAAATAGATTAATCCTATTCTCTGCAACAGTTATCTGGTGTTTGAAGCATATGATCAGACTTTCCTTACATTTTCTTTTCAGACTGAACAGTTTATTGTTTCTCATACAATCATATTTTCTCAGTGAGAGTAGACTCAATCTTACTTTCCCTTTGCATGATCATCATCTTTGATAATCTGGTTATTGGTGAGCATCACAGAATAGTTGAGGGAACACTGGTGACCCTAAAGTCTAACTCAAGCTAGTTCACTTACAGCACTTTGCCTAGGACAGTGTCCAAGTAACTTTTGAATATTCCCAAGGATGGAGATTCCACAAACTCCGTGTGAATTCGGTTCCAGTTCTCAGTCACTCTCACAGTAAAGTTTTTCCTGAAGTTTAGATGGAACTCCCCATATTTCAACTTGTGCTCATTGCCTCTCATGCCTCTCAGGCGATCTGGCTCCACCCTCTTCAAACACCTCCCTTCAGATATTTAAAAATTTGATAATATCTCCCTTTGCTCTTCTACAGGTTGAACAGTCCCAGCTCCCAGCCATTCCTCACAGAAGTAATGCTCTAGTCCCTTAATCATCTTAGCAGCCCTTGGTGGTCTCTCTCTTTCTAATAGCTCCATCACAGAATCACAGAATGGTTAGGGTTGGAAGGGACCTCTAGAGATCATCTAGTCCAACCTGTCTGCTCAAGCAAGGACATCTCAAGCACCATCTTTCTCTTGCACTGGGGAGTCTAGAACTGTACAGAATACTCCAGGTGGTGGCCTCACAGGAGCTGAATAAAGCGGAGAGGATCACCTCCCTTGATCTATTGGAACTGTTCTGCCTAATGCAACCTGGATATTACCAGCCTTCTTGGCCATAGGAGTACATTGCTGTCTCATGTTCACCTTTTTTTTTGTGAGGCCCTTCTCTGCAGAGCTGCTTTGTAACAGATTAGCTGCCAGCCTGTACTGGTGCATGGGGTTATTTCTCCTTAGATGCACTTCTCTTTGTTGAACTTCATGAGGTTCCTCTCTGCTCATCTCTCTAGGCTATTGAGATCCCTCTGAATCAATAGCACAGTCCGCTGGTGCATCAACCATTCCTCCTGGTTTTGTATCGTCAGCAAACTTCTTGAGAGTGGATTCTGTAGGATTATCCAGACCACAGATGGATAAGTGGAAAAGTCTTGGAAACAATATTGACACTTGAGATGTACTGTTAGGCACTGAACTCAGAAAGTCAGGCTCTACTTCACAAATTTTTAAGAAAGTACTACGCATAAACGGAATATTCTGTGAACTTATGGTTGGATAATCACAGAACAACAGAATTGTTAAGATTGGAAGGGACCTCTAGAGATCATCTATTCCAACCCCCATGCTCCAGCAGGGACAGCTAGAGCACTTGACAGAGAGTGGCATCCAGGTGGGTTTTGAACATCTCTAGAGAAGGAGACTCCACAACCTCCCTGGGCAGCCTGTGGCAGGGCTCTGTCACCCTCACAATAAAGAAGTTCTTCCTCACATCCTCGCAGATGGAACTTCCTGTGTTTCAACTTATATGCATTGCCCCTTGTCCTGTCATTGGCCAACACTGAGAAGAGTTTGGCCCCTTCCTCCATACATTCTCCACTCAGGTATTTGCACATGCTGATAAGATCCCCTCTCAAGTTTTTCTTCTCCAGGATAGACAGGCCCAACTCACTCAGTCTTTCCTCGTATGAGAGATGTTCCAGTCCCTTATTCATCTTTGTCGCTCTCCGCTGGACCCTCTCCAGAAGCTCCATATCCCTCTTATACTGGGAAGCCTGGAACTGCATGCAGTATTCCAGGTGTGGCCTCACCAGAGCTGAGTAGAGGGGCAGGATCACCTCCCTTGACCTGCTGGCAACACTCCTCCTAATGCAGGCCAGGATCCCTTTGGCCTTCTTGGCCACAATGGCACGCTGTTGACTCATGGTTAACTTAGTATCAGCCAAGATTCTCAAGTCTCGCTCTGTGGAGCTGCTCTCCAGCAAGTCAACCCCTAATATGCACTGATGCCTGGAGTTATTCCTCCCCGCGTGCAGGACCCTGCACTTGTCCTTATTGAACCTCATGAGGTTCCTCTCTGCCCAACTCTCCAGCCTGTCCAGGTTCATCTGAATGGCAGCACAGCCCTCTAGACTGTCAGCCACTCCACCCAGTCTGGTATTGTCCGCAAACTTGTTCAGAGTGCACTCTGTGCCCTTGTGCAAGTGACTGATAAACAAGTTGAACAGCACCGGGCCCAGTACTGACCCCTGGGGGACACCACTGGCCACAGACCTCCAACTGGACTCGGCCCCATTTATCACCACCCTCTGAGCTCTTCCATCCAGTTGCATTGCAGTTCTTCTTCCATTCCATTGCAGTTCTCAATTCTCCTCACCGTGCACTCGTCCAGACCACTCTCCCAGACTTCCGTATGAGGATATCAAGGGAGAGGGTGTTAAAAGCCTTGCTGAAGTCAAGGTAGATTTATTTGATTTATTGTTTTACTACTCCACTATTTTTTACCTTGTCCATTGTGCTTACTTGTTTTAAATCATGCATTAATTATGCATTATGCTTACCTGTTGTAAACCTGCATTAGCTTTTTCTTAGGATACTTTTGCCCCTCCATAGCTAGGCTGCAGGCAGCTTTTTCCAGTTAAAGGTCTCAAATTAAACTTCACCACATCAAATAAAACCTAGGATAAATGATTGAACTCTCCTGTTGCTGTAAACACATTAAAAAATGAATGTTTTTTTTTCCACATGCACTGTGTTCCAAACTACCATATTGTAAGGAGGAGACAACTGTAGTGGGAAATTAATGAATTGACATAAAACTCCTTTGTCTTTTCAGTGGGGAAGTCATGGAAGCTCAAAACTGTTTCACACTGTCCTTCACTCATCTCTTAGAGTTATTGCCATGGTACTACTGTTTTGCAGAGCTACCTTCTGTGTTTTGGAGTTTTGTCATCCTTCTGTGCATGTGTAAAATGATTTTTCTGCTATTTAAATGGAGTCTTCGTTATGTATTGCCTACAGTTTAGACAAAGCTATATGTTTTTTCCTTAAGATTGGTTTTCAACTACAATTACTCTTTACAAAAATGACAAAAATATTCCTGTATCAGTAAACAATTTTGCACAAGCACTACCCAGCTTAGTTTCCTTAAGTTACATTTATCTTTAATATATGATTACAGTTTTATTAGTAAATGATATGAAGCCAGTAATTTTTTTCTTTTCCTTTTTTTTGGTAGGCATAGTTCATCTCTGTTTCTTCCAAAGGTTCCGAAAACAGGTTTCATAACTTCAATACTTTAAGCTATATAGGATGTAGAAACATCCTACAGCAGACACAAAGTTACCGTCTATGGCCTATTAACGCATGCTAAGCATCTTTTTACTGTCATCATGAATATTTTTTTCCTAATAGCTAATCTCAGTCTTCCTTTTTCATCTTTTTAGAGGTACCCTTTCACTGGGTACCTCTGAGAATAGTTTGATTCAATCTTTTTCTATTTAGTGCCTGGAAAGACAGAGCCATAGATCCCTCCTTGGTCTTCTCCAGGTTGAACAAGTCTCAGCCTTTCATAATATTTTATGCACAACAAATATAATTCTAGAATAAAAATAACTGTTTTAAAAAGCACTAGAGGAGGAGAAGGAGAGGGAACAGAAGACAGGGGATAAAAAAGAAGATGAGAAGAATGCTGACTTGATGTTGATAGAAGATAAGGAAGCGTAGGAAGAGGGAGTCTTGAGGCAGAAGCATAAGGCAAAGGAGAACATGAAGGGGAAAATGTATTTTGCAGAAGAGGTATTCAAAATTGAAGAGCTGTGGAGGTGGGAAATGACAGATCCTCTGTCTTAGTAGAAAAGGGCAAGGAACTATCCTCTGAAAAAGAAAATGATGCAAAACCCCTAGAGCTGTATTTTGATGTATAAGTTTACTTATGACCTCGGGGAAGGGCAAGAAGAAAGGCGTTTTGGGGAAAAATCTTTCATCGGGTAAATGGACATAAGTTGGAGAAAAATAGATGTGCTATGAAGCCTGACATACCAGACCATTCATTTTTCCTGTGCACTTGGAAAGTCTTCAGAAGATTTCCTTTCTCTTCCTACAACTTTGCCACTCTTACATCTTTACATTCTCTAAAACCATATTGGTTACTTCACAGACCGTATTAAGTGTCAGACTCAGCCGCTTTGGCCCAAGCTAAGAAATAAGTGTTAAAGACCAACAGTTTGACCTGGATCATATTAAATTTGCAGGTAATACCAAAATAGGAGGGGCTGCAAATTTATTAGAAGACAGGATTAGAATTCAAAATGATTTTGACCTAGTGGAGAGGGTCCAAAAATAGCAGGATTCTAACTTTTCAACCACAAAAATAGTTTTCCGTTTTCCATCTTTTCACGAATTATATGATAGCCTGAACCTACTATTTCAGTTGTTCTTGATTTATTCTAAACTATTTATCAAACTATTCCTAAATTTAACAGGCTCTATTTTTCATTCTTTATCCAGCTGAAAATTTGCATTTACTAAGACAAAATTATAATTCAAAACTGAATAATAAAGAAGTAGAACTATAAGCAGTACTTCTGTAATTAGGCAATATAATCTATATCTTTTGTTGTACACATGTTAGAGGCATAGTTTTTCATGTACATTTGAGAGGAAAAGCTATACAGTTCTCCTTGGTATTTGGATTTGGACTTGGAGAGCACAGTCAAATCTATTAATTTTTATATTCTCTTGTTGTGTTTCACGGATTACTGAGGAATGGAATATCAAACGTACTCTGCCATTTGTATGAGTGTACATCTTCGAAAAAAATGGCTATTCAGCAGCAAAATTGACTCATCACTGAAGGAACTAAAAGCATTCACCTTTTTATGGGAGGCTCCTGTCTCTGCTCTAGATCCATTACTTGAGACTATTTTCTAATTATATTACCTTGTTATATTGTTTTAATTTTCATGATTAACTCTGAGTATTCTAACAAGGCAAAAGTGTTTATGGTCATGCAATTTTATAGATGACATTCTTCTTTTTATGACTTTTTCTAACTGATTTAGAGCTGCCTTTGCCAGAAAGTATTCTGGCCTATAAATGGTAGTTCCTCACTGGTGCAGATGAGCAAAAGTGCCAACCATGAGTATATTCATGGTTGCTATAAAGAAACTGAAATACAGATCAGCTAAATTAGCTAATTCATGATTGATTCATAAATTCATAATCCAGACCCAGGTCTGGATGGAGAGGAAACCCCTGGGTGGAACAGGGACAGCCACAGGGACAGACATGTCTTAACAGGATGTTAGGGAGCTGAGGGCAAGGGCAGCACTGAGACGTTGCCTCCAAGAGGCAAGCCCTGGGAAAACATTTCCCTCTGCTTCTCCTCCTCCCTTTCCCTCTTCCTCTCTCTCCCTCTCTATTTTATAGTTAAAAAATGCACACTACAAATGAGTTTCTCATAGAAGAAAACAAAACAACAACAAAAAAATCACTATTTAGTAAATAATGGAGAATGGTAAAGAGATTCCAATGCTAATAATCAAGTTTGAGTCACAGAAGCACCATAGCCATGGTTTGGTAATAATTCCAGGTAGACTAGTATTCTCCGTTTCTCAGCAGGTCTGAGAAAAAAGGCTACCACACTATAAAACTTACGACTGTATCCTTCCAGACCAGATTCGGTTTGTGCTGTGCAGTATGGTTTTCTAACTATGTCCAGATATCCATTGTCAAGGATGCATCACACTTCTTTTTTTTTTTTTTTTGGAAAGTGATTAACTATTTTGGATATCTCAGTTATCTCAGTTTTCAAATTTCTGATTTGAAGTGCCTTTAGTGGTCTCATTTTTTCCTACCTCCTCTTGACATTTTAGGCCACTTTTTTTTTTCTTGAACTGATTACAAGAAATAGAAATGCCGGGTTTTGGCAGCACCCTCCCCCTCAAGCAGTCCAAATCTGCAGCTGGTAAGTAGATGAGCATTAGGACCTGAAAGGTACAACTAGCTTCCGAACCTGACAAGGTGTTCAGTCTGCTTCTCAGCTGACTGGAGCAGTCCAACAAATTTCTTTGCAGGCAAAATATTTGGGACATAACACAAAATGTAGAACAAAAATCAGTTCAGTCCAAGTTTATTCAAAGATAGATGGAAGCAATTCATATAAAGAATAAATGAGTTCAGAAAGCTTTCATTCTGAAAACTATAGTTGTCCTGAAAAGAGAGAGAGCATAGTGGATTAGATAGCAATAAAACAATTATTCTTTTAAGTTCTTTCAGTAAACAGAAGGTGGCAATTTCTTGAACATTTTTTGCATATAATTTGTTGAGATTTTCCAAAAATCTTTCTGATATGTTTTTGGTAAAATCTTGACTTAGGAACATAAGGAGGTATCGTAATGGATCAGATCTGTGGTCCATCTGGTCCGGTAGCCTCTGTACAACAGTAACTATCACCAGACATTTCAGAAGAAAGTGCAAAAATCACATACTTGATAGAAGTCATCTCATTTCTTTCCTAATAGTGAGGAATCAGTAAACAGATTTTTTAATTTTCACAATACTTTGTTTGCATTATTAAAATTCTGGATATTGTTGCTATATTGATCATTGTAGATGACTGAGTCTTTTATTGACTGCTAAAGTCTGGGCCAGAATGCCTTCTAGTGTTGGTATGTTCCACACTCCAACAGTATGCTGCCAGAAAAAAATATTTTCTTTTTTTTTTTATTTTATTTTACATCTATAGCCTTCTTGCCTTATTGTATCATTTAAAGTCTTATAACATATGAACTCTATATCCTCCTTTCTTGTCCCATTTACTGCTTCGCATATTTTTCTTACATGCCTCCTCTTTTTTTTTCCTCTACAGAGCAGAAAAACTCAGTCCTTTTCGTCCCTTTTCATATGATACTTTTCCCTGTAATTATCGTCCTCCTTTGAACTCCAAGAGATTGCAGCAGGAGGTCCATTCGGCACCCTGACAACCTAAGACTTCCATCTGCAGAAGGAGCCTGGATGGCAGGAATAAGGACATGGCTTGAGTTCTGTCCTACAGAAAGTGGAAGAAATCAGTCATAGGTGAACCAAAGAAAAGTCACCAAGGGGGGCTTTCTTCTAAGCTCTATTACTTTTTAATATATCCTGACAAGAAGTATTTTGATACCTAACCAAATGATTTCAGGAATGCACAATTTTTCCAGCTATACTGACCCATGACTGAAAGGAAATGAATATCATTCTAACAACAAGAAGTTCTGAGCACCAAGACCTTGCATTTGAGTTTCTTCAGAATAAGTAAATTTTGAATATTATTCTTGATTGTGCACACTCCTCTGTTTATTGTTGAACTGCTTTCTCATCAAAAAAGATTGTTTTTTTTTACTTCAGATCTCTTAAATAAATCTCATTGTTGAGATTATGATCAAAGAAAAAAATCTCCAGATTAATTTCCACCAGCTAGTACAAACTTCTGCAAGAATCATTTCCAAGATGTTTTCATTTCTAGTACTGCAACTCAAGCACCATAATTAATTCTAAACAGTGTCAGAGGACTGTACATAGAGAGATGTGAATGTGAAATCTGTTCTGAAGATTTAAACTTCCCTATATGTGTATCCCTGTACTGAAGAATAAGGCTGACTTTTTAAGAATGGCTCATTGTAGCTCTGGGGGACAGATTTTTATCCAGGGAGATGTCAGAATTGCTTACCATTTTCCAGGCAGTATTTAGTTTTTTAGATGGAAATCTAGATAGATGGATATGTCTAGATAGAAATCCTATCTAGCATTTCTAGAGTTTTGGAAATAGATGTATTTACATCTGAAACTAAATTGTAAGTTGAAAAAAAACTTGGATTTATTCTATGATTAAAATATTTCAGTTTAGTAACACTGAAAATCATGTCTTTATTGACTCTTTATTCTCTTTCTACCAGCTTAAATTACACTTCTTATTTTAGATTGTTGTAATATTTCTTACAAAGATAATAAATACTGTTGATTTTTTGTCTTTTAATAAATAATAATTTTTGCAGTTAATTATAAACTAATGTAAAAATATAACTATTGGCCATGCTTTAGTAATTTGCACTTGTTTTGCCATTGATTACTGATAGTGCAATCAGTCATCTGTTCATACTTTACTGTGAAGCTACTTAAAATAAAAGTGTGTAGAAATAATAATGAAATAAGTAAAATCTAATGCATTGAGTATTTTCACCAGTGTTAGACATCTGCATCTGTAGATATTCACAAGTGTGAAAAGAAATGAGACTCTTTGCATCTGTGTCTGTGTGCATGAGAATGAGAATGATACCAAAATCACTACATGCATGTAACACATTTTTACACGTGACATAATAAACTTCATTTTTTAAGTCTTTTCTTAACATTGCAAAGACAGGATTGAAAATGTCAGAAGTAATGTGGTTCCTATTGCAACCACAACTAGACCCTTCAAAATACTGAAAGTTTATTTGGTATTTATTTATACAATCATTTTTATTTGTTTATTTTAGGCCTTGGCCATTCTCATTTCACAGAAAGTCTGGAACTGATTCATAGATACTGATATCTTCCTTCTCTCTGTTAAGTGCATGATATGAGTGGCTTTGAGACAGTCAACAATATTAGTGTATGTCCAGATTTTGTAAGGCATTAGTCCTTCCATCCTTTAAGGTTTCATAATACTTCTGAAACCGTTTTTAGCTCTTTGAGCATGACAGATAGAGAGGGCTTATTCCCATTTTGCTAGCAGTGAATCAGGGCACTGAGGGATGAAAGTTTCTTCCAATTTTGGATTCACCTGAGATTTTATTTTAAGGAGTATTTATCATTATATAGAACAAATATAGAGGGCCCAGCTTTCACTGACTTCATTTTTAATGCTATGTTCTACTTTTTTCAGCAGGTTAGCTTTCAAGGTGTCAAGCAGACAGACAGAACACAGGAAAAGAAGAACAAAGATGAAAAGCTGAAAATACTAAGCAAAAATGAATGGTTTTGCTTAAATTAATTTCCTATTCTCCCTCTGGACCTCCCTACAGGAAAATATTTCAACTAAAATGCTTGGAAACAAACACATGTGTCAGAAAGTGCTGGATACCTGTGACAAATGTAAGTTTCCTGCCCTTTCTGTAATTTATATTGATTACTACCTTTGTTCATGGCAAGTTGTTGCACAAATTTTGCTGCAGTATCAGAGGTATTTTTTAGGTAGAAGTCACTGAATACAAAAGGTTAATTTTCCTAATTAGTAGCTGAGAGTTGAGGACTGTGAATACCTCCAGCGAACATCAATATGAAGACCAAAGACTGTCCCTGGGGACATTTTATCTAATTCAGAGTCAGAGCAACAGCTGAAGTAAAGGAAAGCCTGGCACCGAAATGAAGCGAAAGTCAATGAACTAGAGACAGTGGGGCTGAAGCCTGATGGGCTGTTTAGGTCCTGAAATTCAGTGTCATTGAACTATAAACATAAGTAGATAATGGACAATAATGGATTAGGCTTTCAAATATTAAAACAAAATATACCCTAGGACAAACATATGAGGAAATGTCACTAGACTTTGAGGAAAAGGCCTTGCATAATTAGACTATTTTGTATATTGCTACAAAGATTTTTTTCTGGAGCATGATCCTGTCTGTCTTGAATCTTTTTCTTTATATATATAAACTGATTCTGTCTATGTGGATTTTGGTTTCATTAATCCAATTAAAATTTGCCTTAAATTTGAGTTTCTTGACATCAGTCTTATTGCTTTTGTATCACTCAGAATAACTTTCTCAAGTAAAAATCCAATGGCTTAATAGCGTGTTCCTACATGAACTTTTATGACTAGTAAAATTTCTGATTTCTCACCTAAGAAAAATGAGTGAGATTGATTTAGATATTAGAACAAATACTTTCCACCTTCAACTGATTTTTTTTTTTTTTTGGGGGGGTGGGGGGGAGCGGGCTTTGGGCTCCATTTAAATTTATTCATTTTAATTTCAATACTTTAAAATAACAGTTCAAATAATCTTGAGATTGAATTTCACTGTACCAAAATATTTTATTCTTTCATGTAAATGGCATTTTTTTGTTCGGGAAATTGACTTTTTTCTGTCTAATGCAATAAACAAATATTTCTTAGTATTGAGTATTGTTTGATAGGTTCCAAGTGTAAGGCTATGATTTTTAATACAAATTTTTGTAATGATTTCCTCACCACTTAGCTGAGGTCAAAATTATTAGTTTTATTTAGCTTACTCTTGTTTAAAAAAAAAAAAAAAAAAACTAACATTCTCCAACTTGTTTTTGAATCCTTTAATTCCTAAATTCTCATGAGGTCAAGAGTCAGCTGTTAATTATATGTGATTGTCCACAAGTTGTGCAGATTTTGGTTTCAGATGGATTTGTAGACAGCTGCTTCTCATGAGTGTTTGGTTTCTTCTTTTGACCTCCATCAACTGCCCATATTTTTCATTGCACTATGGGTGTGATTATAGATGGTAAATATAAGAGAGGTGCAAGTCAAACAACTTGCAATTGAGGTTTGTGGGTTATTGTTCTGATTTATGTTTTGTTTTGCTACTCTCCACCCCTCCTCCTAGCTTCTCCCTGTTGACAGGAAGGACGAGCCTTAGCCTTCTGCCAACTGGAATTAACGGGATTTTGTGGCTATTTTATATGCAGCCAACTTGTGGGTGTATGGCAGAAGTCAGGCTTGTTCTTACAGTTGTGCAGGAAGTCAGTAAATTCATTGGAAGCATGAAATGGGAGCTGTCAAAAGAATTTTTTTTCACTAGATTCAACATGAAATGAGTTACTGTTCTCAATTTGAGTTTTACATCCTCTGGGCCTTTATTAAACTGGGGTCTGCTGACAGGATTGCAGTGACTCAGATTTAATTTTAAGATTTGCTAGTCTTTGAATCCTCTTGGCCTTTAAGTATGGCGTGGTTTTTTCTTTTAAGGCCTGCCTGTTGCCCAGAAAAGTCTCCTTTTACATATGATAAGTCAGACACAATGATAAATTGGGTTTTGATAGCAACAGACAACAAAAGACCTTTACATTACATATTTAAATTATGGTAACATGTTCAATGTATTCAAACATATTCAAAAGTTACTCTCAACCCTGTGGAATCTATAAAGACCCTCAGGGATTTTGTCAGTGTAACTTTTAGGAAAAGTTTATGTATTTTATATATAGATATAGATATAGATAAATTATATAAATAATATATAGAAAAATATATATAGGTATGCAAGTACAAAATAAAAACCTGCTAAAGGTTTGAATATGGCAGGCCTATTTTCTTCTGTGTAGAAACCAGATCGGTCAATAGCAATTTTCTAAGATAAAAAGCTAGTAATAAATATGTTTCTTGGTGGTGGGTTTTTTTTAATCTCTTCATAACAGTACCTCAA
>JAVCKT010062392.1:0-15990 GCA_032273925.1 Rhynchotus rufescens
TTTTTTTTTGCAGCTTAAGAGGAAACACATCTCATTTCTTTGGAACTAACAAATCACACCAGCCTTAGTACTTGAAAATCTCCAGCCTGCGTTAAACCTATTTCTGCAACAACACTCCCAGGTATTGATAAACCAAGCTGAAGCATCTGCCTCTCACCCACACTGTCTGGCAATCTTATCACAACAAACCTGACAGTTTCACCTAAATCAGTAACACCCGCCCAGATTCAACAACTACACAAATGGGGTCACTTCCCTATTTATCACAGTCATCTCCGTGGAACATCATGCAGTAAATGAATCAAAAAGACTGTTTCAATTCTCCCTAAACAGTGAGGAGCAGAGAGGCACCAGCTTCACTTCACACTTCCCCATCTCCTTCTCCTTCCCATGCCCTTCCCTGGACTGCTGTGGCACTGAAACTGCTCCATCCTTCCCTCCACGCACAGCCCATTTGGCTCCCGTTCAGGAAGCCCTTTAGACACCCGCATCAGGAAGGCTGAAGTGGAGGCTTAAGTGGTTTGCACAGCAGGGAGAGCTCGCACAGGGCTCCGAGATAAAGTGGGGGTTCATTTCCAGTACAAAAACCACATCCATTTCCACAGCCCCACCATTTACTGCAAAGCTCTCCTGCTCCGAGTGGGTTCATAGAGGTCTTCGGGTACAACTCTGCTCCAGGCAGGCTAGTTCAGAGAACTGCTCCCTTTCAGGGTAGGAATTCAATCCCTTTCATTAAATCCCTTTGCACCCGGGGAAGGTTTTCCTGAGCACAGCTATCATTTAGGGCCATCGGATACATTCCAGGAATTAAAGTGCTGGAATATCGTATCATCCTCTCTTGCAAAGCCATCCTCCCTGCTCCACCCCGGCTGACGTTACGCAAGCTGAATAATGCATGTCAAGGTATTAAGTAACATGTAAACATTTCCAGTAAGTGTTCCTGCTGCAGCCTTGGCCTAACTGCTATTGCTTCCCCCTCTAATAGTGGGAGAAATAGTTTCTGCAGAAAAGCACAACCAGAGCTTATTATTAATGAAGCATTTGTTACAAATCCCTGCCTGGACTTTTCCTCTCCTTCCCGATCCCCCAATATATATTTAAAACCCCTTGAAAACTCACCTAAGGAAGCTTTGCTTGGAGACATTCTCTGCTAAAAGCCTCTAAGTTGGCCCACAGACTGTGCTCATTTGGCATCAGAGATCTGAGAATCCATCCAAGGACAAATGACAAAGGCCCATCCGAGCACAGTGTTTCATACAAACCTCTAGATTCCTGTAAGGAATCCTGTAAGGATCCCTGTAAGGATCAGCAATCCCCTTCCCTCACCTGTGGCACTGCCCAACAGCGACGGAGGCTGTTTGCCGAGCGCTGCGGGAAGCCAAAACCATCCCCGGGACCAAGCCCAGCTCTCCAATCACCTGGGCCAGGCAGAAAGCCATTAATCCCAAAGGAGAATTGCCCAGGAAAGTTTCTGGGATTTTCCACTGGAACTTGTACTTTCCCAAAGGGCTTTCTGTGGAAGAGCCCAACCCAGGGCTGGCTGTCCGAGGGACTTCCAGGACGCAGCACCACATGTCCCGCTGGGAAGTGTTTGCTCAAAACGTCACCCTCAAGAGCTCTGCTCAAAGCCATGCATTCTCCACAGCATTTTCCAAGTATTTTTCATTTTTCTGAGGAACATATTTTGAATGCCTGTTATTTGCACTGTGCTGACAACTGGCAGCGAGTCAGCCTGTTCTCTTCTACATAACTGAATTGTTTCCACACAAATCCATCTCACTGCTCGAGATGCAGCAAGGACCCAACACTGCCAACACCAAACACCGCCTAGGACCAAGGGTCTCGCTGATCCTGCCTAAATATGCCAAGATACTCCAAGGACTGTCTTCAAGTGAAACTCATCCCTCTAGACATCATCACCGAGTTGCTGCAAGACCGTTGCAGAAGCAGAGATAAACAGCCAGTCACATGAAAAACACTCCTGTTTGGGTGACACAGAAAGCAGAAACAGCAGAGGACAACCCCCCCAAGGCCTCTCTCCGCTCCGTGCCCCAGCTCTCCACACTCCATCTCCCACATTCGGGCAATAAGCAACAGGTCTGCAGCACGCTCAGCTCCCAAGGCCACCAAGCTGTAGCAGGAATCCTACCTTTGCACCAAGGCTGCAGCATGATAGTGAGAACTGGTTCAAGACAGAGAAAAAGAGAAACTGGGGCTATCGGGGCAAAACCAGACCACAAGACAACAACTGCGTACACAAGCCAGGAACTCATGTGGGTTGTTGTCCTTAAGTGTGACCGGATCAGGACAGGCACAAGGCTAAACCAAGGCACAGCGAGTCCGTCCCTCTTGGCAAATCCTTTCCAGGCACAAAGAAAGGAATTAACAGCTACACTAAAGTTATCACAGGGACAACACAGCTCCCCTCCACCTCCTGGGCTCGCTAAGGAGCACTTGGAAGAAAGGTCTGACTGATACTTGTCCCCTGCTTTCGGTTCCTCCTCCGAAGAGCTGTTGGGAAGGCCGATCCATCCACAGACACCTTCGTGGAGCACTCCAGCCTCCCACTGCTGCTTTCCGAGGAACAGGCACCTCGCTAGCAAATGTCCTCCCTTGGAGAAGAGCCCTCAAGCTTTCATCTAATATTTTAAAATTGCATATTTAAATCTAGAATTTAATGCAAGGAATACCTTTGAGAAAAAGCACCTTCAAGAAAAAAACATAAGGATATTCATTTGGCGTAACATTGCCATATGTGCTGCTCAAACAGCAGTCAGTATCATCTGAAATTCTTAGCATTATAGGTGCCGTCATTTCCTACAATCTATTCATAACCAAAATACCTTTTTTTCAGGTATTTCCAAGCTTAAAAAGACACATGCATGTAGATAAACAAGGCACTGTTACAGCACGCAGGGCCTTCTCTCAAGGAATATATCATACCTTGCTGCTTAGTCATTCTGTGTAAACCTAAGAACACAGAAATGCTCAGCTAAAGCACTGCTTACCATGGAGGTACCTTGCAAAGCCGTTGCTTTCTGGTGTTCTCCCTCCTTTGCCTGCAGTGACAGCTCAGGGAATGGACATGCAGCTCTAGTGGGTTGGCAACATGAACTCTATTAAAAAAACAATTATTTCAACTCGCTAAAGATCGGATGATAACCTTCCTAAAAAGAGGATAAAAAATACAAAAAGACCCAATTAATATCTAATGAAATGGGGCTGTTGCACTGTGTAAAGCCTGAATTAGAACAATAATAGATTCTACAGAAGATGCTCCGTGCTCCCATGAGCAGCAGTAATAGGTTCTCCAGGGACATACCCCTTTCCAGCACCACAACCACGCGGCGCATCCCGAGCGTGACGCTGTCCCGCCAAGCCCTCCGGAGCAACACCTGGAGGTGCTTTTGCAGCACAGTTTACAAGGATAAACCGTGTCCTGCTTTACACATCTCACCTGAAATATTCCCAACAAAGCCCTCTGGACAAACCCTGGATAAATCCCAGCCTGTGTGGCACAGCTGCCATCACGACACACGCGGGATGCACGACGCCGGTGCTCCTGCAGCGTTACCTGCAGGCTGCGGGAGCCTCCGCCGCCGCTCCTCCCGTCTGCACAGGAGCAGGAACCCAGGATCCTCCCCTTCCCAACGCGCTCGGCACCACCGGGAACGCGGCGCTCCCTCGGCTGGCTCGCTCCGCAGCAAGCAGCCAACCTGCAGGTCAGTGGAGCCCTCCGCGCAGCAAACGCCGTCACCAACGCAGCAGGGCCAGAGCCAAGGCTGCTAAATCGGGGACTAAGAACCCTCACAGCCAGTTTATCCAGTCCCACACGACTGCAGGGGTGCTTAGCTCAATTTCTGTGGCAGATCAATGACTCTGGTCCCTGTACCAGGCACTGCCTCCCCACGTGCAGCAGCTGCCTCGCGCCCTGGCTCTGCAAGGACCCCCATCCCACTCCCCTCCCAGGGTATCCATCCTGCCAGACCCCCATGCGCTCAGCACATATCCCCTCCTAGATCCCCTGCCCTTTTCCCATTCATTCCAACTGTCTATATTCTTTCCATCTACTTGCTACAGCTTTCCGAGGTTTCCAACTCATGCTTTTCCCCTTCAGTTTTTCCTATCTGATGTACATTGTAATGACATTAAGGGGACTTTTATTAAAGAACTTAACTCAGTTTCTTTCCACAGCATTTCTCCAAACTGAGACTGACCTTTCCAAAGGTATTTGGCAGAAGTCTGTCATTTGTCAAGTCATTTTTCCAATTTTCTTTTTCAGTGTCACTTTTGAAACTGGTATCAAGTTTTTGGTTACAGCAGACTCAAAATACTCTTTCGCTGAGCTGACATCCTTTCTTCAACCCCTTAAAGCGCATGAGAGCAACCACGTACACCCTGGAGAAAACACACCCAGCTCTGGTTTGGGGCCAAAGTTCCACCTAGATGCGGTTCAGGGGGGAAGAAAACAGATCTCTTCATCAGTATTTCTCAACTCTTGGTTAAGCTGGATTTTTTTCTCACCCTTAATCTAAGTTGTGTCAAAGCTACGATACTAGATCCGAGCTTGATGAGCTGCACTGAAACTGCTCAGGGATGGTTCCTCATTCTGCTCCCCCAAGTCCTGTGCTCGTGGCATGGGCAGATGCTCATTTCTCACAGCTTTTATTAATCATCCATTGGCATGTTGATTCTGGATGCTAGGGTAAAATCGGGAGCCCAGTTCACGTATCTTCTTACAGTTGCTGCTAAATCATAATTCCTTTCAAAGATTCAGCATGACAGGTCAGGGAGGAACAAGAGTTTTATTCATGGAAAACCTTAATAGCCTTGAAAGCAAGTCATATGAGAGGTACATGAAGATGTATATTTTTATAGCTTGGGGTTAAATTAGCAACTAGATTAAAAACATCAATGTTCCTCACCAGTGCCTTGGTCTCCCTGTTATCCTATTCATTTTGGGTAACACTTACACTGCATTAATTTTTCTTCTCTTATCACTTCCTGCCTCTTGCCCCTGCACTCTTCCCACCATATTGCTCCCTGGTTTCACATTCCCTTACAAACACACACTCAAGGAGAGCAGGAAAACCCACTGGGCCCAGGTGAGACATGCTGAGGGTGCTCGGGGAACCTGCTGCTGTGCAGCCTTCCCCTTTTTTCCTCCCCCAGTCAAGCCAGAAACACAGAAAATCCACTAAAATTGCATTAAATCCTGCTGCTTTCTGTCCTGACTCTTCTCAACCCCTAATAGGTGCAGCTTTAGCAGCCTGGAAATTCATTTTAACCCTTTTATTCTAGGGAGCTGGTTGCAGGGCGAGCAGGGAGGCTGCTCGGGTGCAAACCCAGCCGCGCAGCACGAGGTGGGCAAAGGATTCGGCGACAGGCCGGGATGAGGCTGCTTCTCCCGCGCTTCGTAACGGGGTGAACAGCAGCACACACAGGAGAAAAACAGCTAGAAGCAAAATTCCTTGGGAAATAAGACAAAAAAAGCCATTTCCTCACCTCTCACTTCTGGGTCTGGACCGAGATAATTGCCCAAGCAAGCTTGTGGCTATAATGAAAATAATACAACAGCCTTCAAGAGGTAGGGGTAGATACTGTGACTGTATCTACCCCTATCTACTGTAGGGGTAGATACTGGCCTTGACATTGACAGAAGAGAATTCAAGGCAGAGTGGCAGGCAGCTCTCAGATGGTACTAACTGCTTCAGTGGGAGCTATAAACAAGTTTACAGCCTCAGAGGATTGCAAATGAGCCTTGCCATACAGGAAAGGAAAATCGTTGCTTGCAGAGGAACTCAGGGTTGCTCAACAAAGTTCATCTTCTCAAACAGGAAGCCCCTGCCAGCACAGGTGGAACCACCGCACGCCGCGCAGCTGGGCCGTGAAAAAATGGGATTTCCGGGTTCCCAGGTCCGGAAGGCGAGCACGGACACTGTGCCAGGCACAGCTGAACCCCACGCAGAAACAAACAAGTGAAAAAAAATAGGAGCAGGGCTATGGAAGTCACTCGGGTTAATCACAAGTTCACCAGCATTAAGGATGGAGCCCTTTGGAGGAAGTCACCATCATTATGAGTGCTCAGCCAAAGGCAGAGGAAGCTCATTTGAATGCGTATTTTAGGAAACAATTCAGAAGACACTTTGACATCATCGAGACTCCTGAAGGAGCCCTGTGATATCTACTAACAGCACCTTCCCTCTGCCGTCTCTTTATTCTGCATAATTGGTATTTTTCAATGCAGCCCATGCAGTTGGCAGGCAGAGCCCACAGGCCACCCGAGCTGCACACCCTGAGCAGCAGCAGCTCTGCAATCAGGGACCTTCAGTTTTGAAGGCAAGAAACAGATTCCTGTTTAAAATCTGGCTCATCCGCAGTACTGGAACTGCTGATGCAGATGGAAAAAGAAACTGATATAAGCGGTCATTTATTTAGGTTCACACGTCTTTGCTTCTAATTGAAAGGAAAAGAATGAGGGACACGGAGTCAAGGCTCATCAGTTCTCTTTGCAGGGCACTCACTGGATTCTCTGCTCCAAGGATGTGTACCTAAGTTGAGCTTGCAATGGATAATACTATCTTCATGTCAGCTCACTGAGCTATACAAATGCTTCTGTTAAAACAGCAGGGAGTCAAATTCTGGGGAATTAAAATCTTGTCTACAACAAAAGCATCTAAAAATAGGTTGTCCTAAAGCTCTATTTAGACTAGAGTAAGCCTAGTACCAGTAAGTCACAGATTCAGATCTGCGGGCGTGTGATGCCAGAAGCAGGTCTCCAGCACAGCAGCAGCGCTCTCACTACAGAGCAATTCTTGTATTTCCACCCCTACGAAACGTCCTCTCATCCGAGCCCACAAGTGAGCGACTAAACCAAGACCAGATGAGCTTTCTGTAACCACAGACATACCATCTCTGCGCTTTCTCATTGCGGAAGGAGATGCAGACAGACAGTTACGACTAATAAAAACAACGCTAGCTACTGCTAAGGTGGCTGAAAGGGAAGGGAAAGGAGGGGGTTGAGGAAAAAGCTCCTCGTTGAAGCAGAACACAAAAGCTGCCCTGTGATTTCACAGGTACCTTCTTCCCCTTCAGATACACTGGTAAAACACAGGATTTCAACAGAAGGCAACATTGCAGTACTTAGATGTCATCATATTTTGCTTTTGACAAAGAAAACTCTGTTTTGAGTGGCTAAGTTGAAAAAAATGGTATTTTAAAGCATCTTCCTGAATCTTGGCAAAATGCAAGCTTTAGGTCAGTACTTAAAGGATCTGTGCCAGCTGTAGGAAAGCTTCCATGCAAGAGATGAGTAATAAAAACCAGCCTCTCTAAACAGTAGAGGTAACGCTTGCTGAATTTATCACCACTCGCAAGACTGGTTATGTTAATCACCCTTCACATTACGCCAACTACACCGAAAACAATTAGTAGTTCACAAACAACCTTCCTACCCAAGTTTCAATGCCAATGGTGTTTTGACTGATTCACCAAGTTCAAAACACAACCCGCAGCACCCAGGCCTTGAGCACAAGCGCTGTCTATCTGGAGGGACTCGCAAGGAAAACAACATCGAGCCTCTGCCGTCGCCGCGTTACCTGACAGGAGTCACCGCGCTGCCGGTCACAGCGTCACTGGGAGCTGCCGGCCGGCCACTCACACTCCTGGATTCAATTCCACGCTGTCCACAAAGCAGATGACCCGATTTTAATTCACACGTGGGGTTTCTGAGCTCTGCTGAGCCGCGGGGTCCTCAGTGGGAAGGGAGCCGGGCTCCGGCCCCGCAATGCCTTTGGAGAAGCCAAGCGTGATCCGTGTGATGAACTGGGTGGTCCCAGCAAACCCCCTCATTGCTGAGGTACCCGCGGAAGAGAGGCCAGGAGACAACATCCCTGGAGACGGCAGCTACACCTGCCGAGGCTGAGGGAGCACGAGGAGGAATAGGAGGAAATGGAGAACGGAGCCAAAGATGGAAGTGAGGAAGGTCAGAGGGTTATTTATACTTATACAATATCTTTAAACTAAAGGTCCACTGCAGAGCAAGGCAGGTGTCAGACTGAGCTCATTAGGGAAACCACAATAGCCAAGACACAAGGGCCATTTTTGCCAAGTATCCTGTTTCCAGCACTGCTCATACCCAGATGTTGCAAGGAAGGCTCCCAGCCACACTGCTCTTTAATGGATTTCAATGTAACTCCTGCTGGATAGAGCCAAAAAGTTTGCTTAAAATCCATCCCCAATTTAGAGAAATATTACATAAAGCATAAAACCAAGATCTGCTAGTAGAAGCACAGCAGCCAAGGCCACAAAATTGAGGACCTGCTCGTGGTTTTTCCCCTGCAAACAGCGCTTGGCCCAGCACACACCGGAGAGCACAACTGCCTGGTCCTGAGGCGACTCGTACAGGCCTCAAAAGCCAGGAGAGCCACGCTGCCTCCGGGGTGTTCTTCCACTGGAAATTCCAGCTTTTGTCCCAGGAGGGGAAACATAAGAAGGTTTCTACACAAGGACCTCACTCCAACCAAACCCAACCAACCTACTGGACTGTCCTTGCTGTTCAGCAGAACCACGGCACCTTCCTGGAAAGTGGCTCTGTGCTCACAGCCGGAGCACATCTCCTGTGACATGGTTGTGACAGGACCCCCACACAGGAGACTGAAGCAGCCCTCAGCTCCCTCCTGCCCTCTGGACAAACCTACCAGTCCCAGTTACTCCAGACTCAAGAATTCCTGCTGCAGGTGGTGACAAAAGCCCTGCTGTGCTTCAACACATCCTGCAAAATCACACATTCACAAGACAACAACACTCACAGCCTATAATGGCCACAAGAAGCCAGACCAAGGGCCCAGAGCAACCAGGCCTCCCCTGCCCTGTGACAGATCCCTGACTCCAGCAGCCTCCAGCACACCCGAAACACCAGTAAAACCCAGCAGCCCCGAGCCCACCAAAAAGCCCATCCGGAGAGAGAGACTCACCACCAGTTCTGACACCGGCTTGTAGGAGCCACCAGTGACTCAGAGCCAGGGTGAGCAGCTGAGCTGGAATGGGAAAACCTGGCCCTGAATCACAGCCAGGGAAAACACCTTGCTGCAGGAGGCGGGCAACATTCAGCACAGGCTGCTGTTTAAAAACATGAGGTTACAGTTCAGGACAGCACATTTGGAAAATATTTAAGGAGAAAAAAAAGCTGAAACCCTAGTTAATTGCTAGATTTCTCCCATTAACACGCTGAGTGGCTGGACACAGGCGGCAGTCCGGGGCAGTGGCCTCAGCCCCGCTCTGGCCCTGGGGGTGGCCCTGCTCTGTCCCTTCCTGCCACATCAGCCTCACAGCCCCTTGGAGCCTCCGTGGCTTTTTCCCACCCTGGATTTCTTTCTGCTGCAGCACATCCAATGCTGTTTCATCCCCCCTCTCAGGGAAGCAGCCTGGGGACCTGGCAGCACTACCAGGAGGGGGAATTCTCCTCACGAGAGGCAGCACTGCCAAGAGAGGGGAGCCCCTCTCCCTGTCCCGCAGCACCCACAGGGCACAGAGCAGCCCCTCGCAAGGCCAGCGGGCCCAGGACCGCAACACTCATGCACAGGAGCAAAAGGCAGCTTTGGAAGGAGCTGAAGCAAAGAGGAGCTGGGCTTCCCCCGGACACATCTCCCCTTTGGCCACGGGCACGGAGCAGGAGGCTCTCGGTACCGGGCGCTCCCCAGAGCCCCTCAAGGCAGCGAGGGGCAGAGCAAGGCTCAGAGCCCAGCCGGGCAGCTGCTCCTGCCCCATTCTGCCCCATGGGCAGCCCCTCTCACGCTCTCCGCACTGCTCTGCCAGCCCGGCCCTGCTCCAAGCCCCCAGTGCAGCAGGACGCGCTGCCCCAGCAGGCTGCAGCTCCAGCACCATCGCTCCCAGCCTGCTGTGCCCACACAGGCACCTCTGACACCGCGGTGGCTTTTGCATCCGAACCAGGACTCACAGGGGTTGGGTGAGACAGCTCTCCCTGATGGATCTTGGACCGCACTTTGCCAGCAGCTGTTCCAGGAGCTGTAGGTCAAGCCATGCTTTGAAGGGACCCTCGTGAGCACCCTGCACTGAGTCAGAACCACCCCATCCGCACCAGGGCAGCACAAGTGCAAAATCCAAATCCTAGAAGAAACCAAGGAGCAGCCAAAGCCCTTCAGGAAGCTGCATCTGGCTGCCAGTCAAGCCATCCCAATAAAACCTGGTTCAAACCTCTGACTTGCACTATGCAACAAACAACTAATCCTTCACCCACCCTCCAGCGGCCTCCTGGCGCAGACAACACTGGTGTGGATTGTCCCCCTGCATCCAGCCCTGCTGGGCCACCTCAGAGTGACAACACACAGACTTACTCAGCTCCTCGCCCTCTTGGCTGTGAGGAAACCTCTGCGGACACAGTGGGATCTCAGCAGGACACCTCTACAGACACAGCGGGATCTCAGCAGCAGACAGCCCGTCTGCCCATCCTGACCTTTATACTGCCGGCCACATTTGCAGCTTACCTACGTGTCACTGTTTTATCAGCATATTCAGCATTCCTCAGATCCTGACAACATTATGTGCGTCTCAGGTTCCAAGGATCCTTTGTATTCCCGCCGCTATCTGGCACCACCCTTGTTCTTTCCTTAGGGACCTCGGCAGGGAGACCTTCCTGGAAGAGGGCTCACAGCCCAAGCAGCTCTTCCTTGCTATCTGAGCAGGTAACGCAGCTATCTGCATAGTTGCCAACAAGGAACTGGAATATTCTGATAGTCCTGTGAAATCCGTCAGGCTTTCTGCTTATTTCTGACTGTAATCAGTAAACATTGTGAAAATACCAAATAGGGGAAAGGACAGTATTGTACCCTTGAATTTAGACACTTTAGAGCCAGGGCTGTCAATACACCACATTTTAATAACTGATAAATGGCTTTACAAGTATGATTTTCAGGTTCATTGCAAGTTCATTTCCACCTGAACTGTCGGACTGTAACAAAACTCCTTTGTGCTCTATGAACACAAGAGGCATGAGGTTTTTGGCTCTACAGCTGGAAAGGAAGGACATAATGAGGGAAGATGAGGCTGTAAGAGAGACTGACTCTGGTTGAGGAATTACCCGCTGCCAGCAGCGCACTGGGTTTGTTCTGCAAACAGCCCTGACGCTGCCCACGGGCCCAAGCCTGAGGTTTAGCTCTGTTAATACCAGGGTCAGAACCAGCATGAGCTGGGAGGCAACAGCCTCACCAAGCACAGCCCATAGGGCAGCCCCTCTGCCCCCCAGACCCTCCAGCTCCCACTCACCTCAGCCTTCACCCTCCCATCGCTAGCCAGCCTCTTCTCACTTGCAAAGGGCCTAATCCCAAATATCATCTCCCAAGCAGCACTTACTGAGCCCTAGCACTTAGCAAATGCCTCTACCATAGCTGCTTTGAAGCTCAGTATATTGGAGCATGCAAAGTACAGCCCTGGCCCATTAAAGATACCAAGTCCACAGCAGTCACTCACACAGGGACAGGTCTGTGATGTGCACATGCCGCTGGCCTTTCAGCTTCTGTTACAAGCCATTTAAGGCATATCTATTCATCTGGGCTTCCTTTAGTCATCAGGATGAGCTTATGCTCTGGACACATTTCCTGAAGGGGCTCACCTAGGTGCTGCTGGACACAGCAGTGACTTCAGAGCACCAAAACATATGTGCATGATAAATATACCTGCAGAAGCAGCAAGCTTCCTGAAAAGCAGCTAAGTCCCTCTTATTCCATAGGAGCTTGACACTCGTGCAGTACAAAAACACATGCACAGGTCTAAAACACACAGCAACATGTGCACCAGGTCACAGCCCAAATGCTCCTGTGGAAACATCCCTTTTATTCATTTGGTTTCGGAACACATCTATTTACCAATATTCTGGTAACACCAATATTCTGGTAAGCTGCTGATGGAAGCGACTCAAGGTGTAGTTAAACCACCTAAGCATTACCAAGCTGTTTCTTGATCTCGCCACTTCTCACAAGTAGCCTTGGGAGGGGAATAAACTCCCCAGAAGGCAGCAAGTGGGTCTGAGAAGGCAGCAGGGCTTCCTCTGTCCCCGAGGCAGAAGAGGGAGGAACAAGAAATGAGACATGAAGAGGTGTTGACAGGGAAGACCTTGGGGACGCCAAGGTTGTCAAAGCACTTCAGGCTGCTGGCGTTGCCTGAAGGTGGGTGCTCACTTGCTGCCTGTGTGCAAGGGAAGGAGGGGCCTTCATACCCAGCACCAAGTCCTCCAGTGCCCCACACAGGGACAGGATGGGGCATGAGCCCCACAGCCAGGGCTCGAGCTGCCCGAGGCACCGGCCGCAGGGCTGGCAGCAGTAGCAGCACCCACCTCTGCAGTCACCTGCAGCCTCCTCATTACAAGGTCTGCCACTGCTGGGGAATTGAGAGCGCTGCAACCACCACTCTGCACATGAAGGATGCCTTTAATTACGCACACAATATCTAAGCAAATGCCAGATAGCATCTTCAGCGTGTAAAGCAAGGGTGGTTTATTTGCTTCCTATCCTCACAGCATGGAATGTTGTTGCTTATGATGTAATATTAATTTGGTTATACTTCATTTAATTACATAGGCTAGTAATTAAATAATTAAATTAGCCTTGCTTAAACTAAAACAAACAAAACCAGTATCACTCTGAGGTATTCCTGTTGTGACTGTTCCCGATGCACCTCCATCAGGACTACAGCCCTATTTGCTTTACAAGTTTTCTATAGAAATTGCAGTCTGCTTTGCAGCTTCTGGCTGCTTAAATCCTTAGGCAGCAGAAAGGAAGCTCAAAACGACCATGCTCCCATGTAACCCAAAGGACCACAAGGTTAAACAGTCTGGCCCAGGTAGTGGCTAATTCAGTGGAGTAGCTTTAACTCTGTTGCTGTCCCAGCTGTGCCAGGTGGTCACCAGCTGCTGTTGGAGCAACAATCAGCAGATCAGGTCCAGGCTGAGTCGCTGGCACAGGCACAAGGGTAATTGCATCATCCTGCTAAGCTTAAGGCACCAAACAGAAAGGAACAGGAGCCCCCATCATCCCAAGACGATCTACTCTCCATGGGCAGTTCTGAACTACACAGACATTAGGAATGTCACAGGATCAGAGCTGATGTGATTATGAGCATCCAGAGCACTATGTGTGCCATGGGTCAGTCTTCAACTTGTACTTTTCCCACCTGGATTTACAACACAGCTTGAGCCATTTGTCCCTCAGTTCCCAGGAAAGCTCCCAGGTTCCCCCTGCAGCTGTGGAACCCAGAGCCTGCTCCAGGACGCGCTCCCCAGCGAGTTGCACAAGCATTTGGGAGAGGACAGGAATGTCAGCAAACGGCATCGCTGGGCCCAGCCCTGGCTCTGCACACAGACAGCAGCCTAAGCCGCCACGAGCAGGAGGCCAATCGCTCTGGCAGGTAGATTTGTTTCCAAAGGCACCGCATCAAAGCAGATAAACCACATCACTCAAAGCCACAGGTTCTATTCACAGCGCTGCCTGTGCTGGCCATTTATCTGCAAAATACATAAATGACCTCCCTAAAGGAAGGATAAGTGGCTTTTAGGAGTGCACAGGGGAAGATGAAGAACTGGACATTATGGTCTTCCGATGCGCATCTCTGGCCATGAGGAAATTGTTATGAGTGGATCCTACTTCCCTCCCTGCTCTCCCTCAGCACTTGCCATTCTGTGGGCTGGCAGGAGATTTGCCAAATGTGTCAGAGTCTCATGAAGTATCTGATGCCTCTGAGCCATGGCCTTTTGTCATCCTCCCAGGCTGACGGTCAAGTCCAAGGCAGAAAGCAGCCCAAAAGGAAACAAGGACAGTCCTGCCCAGGCCGTGACAGGCCGCAGCACTAATCCCAGTGTATTTGTTCTGTAATGTGTAAGCAATAACAATCTATCCTTTCTAATTCTCTGCTCTGTGCAGGAATTCTCTTATCTCTGTGCACTGCATGCGCTTGTTGATGCCAATGCCCTGCAACAGAAAGCCATGGCCCATCTACCACACACAAGTCCCCATTATGTCGCACAACAAGTTACCTTTGTTGCCTGCAGCAGGGCACAGTGGATTGTGTTGTTGCCTCTTGTCAGCTTCGGTTGGGAGAATTGCATCTTGCAGTGACGTGTCCCTTCTGCCTGACAAGTGCTTTTTCTCCTGCTGTTGGGTGGCAAGCTTCATGATACAGCCACAGATCCTGAAAAACAAGTCGAGATGCACATAAACACCCCAGTATTACGTCTGCAAAGCCACCGGCCACGTGGGCTCCGGCTGCTGCTGTGACGCTGCCCTGGAAGCGAGGGCCACGAATCCCGGGAGCCACTCACTGCATTCCCACTGCGAGTGCTCACACGGACTTTCCTTCAGAAAACGGTGCCATAAAGAAACAAAGAACATAGCAGAACAGCCAACTAATTAAAGTAATTGTAAACTAATAATGATTTCATGGTGCTTTCCTCTTTGGGTTCTATGTCGGCCTTTGTATGGGTTTGCTCAACTGCATTCATTGCTCTCAGTATTTACTTACTACTTTAAGTGTACAGTATTAAAAACATCACCTATTAAAACCTAAGCACAGAAATGTTAACAAAACCATCCATACAACTGCAGAACGTTAAACCTCATCAGATGCTTCTCTATAGTCGTTTTTACATATGTTCAGCACATATTTCAGGGCAAAACAAAGAACAACATTTGTTGCTAGTCCTCAGATACTGTTTCCTTTCTTAGAAGTCCATCTGCAGGTTTTCCTATTAGTACCTGATCAACACTCTACATAAGCAGAAAAATAGTGGTGATCAATCCAGGCCAGACATCACCATTCCTGCTAAAGAGAAATGCTTTCTTGCTTTCCTTTGTCCTGGCCACATACTCCGAGCTGACAACTGGGAACTCACTGATGGCCACTCCCTCCTTCCAATGAAGGAAATCTGCAGAGGAAGAAATCCCCACATGATATAAGCAAAATTCAATAAAGTCTGAGTGTTGGCTTGTTGAGATAACCTTAAATAAGGATAATAAAACCCACAAGTCAACTTGAAAATGCACATGTTTGGCTTTACCCTGCTAAAGGGTTAAGGAAACATACATTTCACCCTCCGAAATAGAGTTGTCTCCTGCATGCTTGCCAAAGCTGAAAAGCAGCTTGGATCTGCTTTCCCATCAGTGATCCAATCTATCCCAATAAATATCACTTCCACTGCTCACTCCATCTTATCCATGGCCAGGAAACAGTCACCCAATAAATCATTCGAGACATTGCTGGGCAAAGGCTGAATAAGTTCTTGCTGAGGGATTAGTTTTTGTCCTTATTTACTGGCTGTACTGACAAACACTTCGAGCCAAATTACAATTGCAGGGATAAGGCAAACGCTTGTCCAGTTTGCTCAAAACATATATTATATATATAAAATAATTGCAGTTCATTCAAGTAATATGACAAGGTTGTTTTCAGGCAGTGCTGCTCACAGGTCACTATTAAAGCAGGTCGCCTGTGAAGCTGCTGCTGGGAGCAGCTCCGTGAGGACACGGAGCAAAGCCAGCAGGGCACTGCTGTGCTCCAAGGGCCGACACACCGCCGGGATGCTCCAGTGCAGCCCGCTCGGGAACGAGGGGCCTTGGCAGCCCTGCTCGAGGCCACCCCCACGGCCCCCCTGCTTCATCACAAAGACAACGATGATGCCGGGGCTGCCGAAATGCCCGGGCGGGAGCACGAGCGGCTGCAACCACGGGCCCGTTCGCGCACAACGGCGGCGCGCGGCAGCAGCGGGCAGCCCGGGGGTCGGGACACGGCGCTAGAGGCCGGTCCGGGGGCCGCGACACCGGGGGGAGCCGGGACACCCGGGACACGGCGGCAGCCCCGCGCCGCCCGGGGGGAGCGGCGGGGCCGGGACGCCGGGACACGGCGGCAGCCCCGCGCCGCCCGGGGGGAGCGGCGGGGCCGGGACACGGGACACGGCGGCAGCCCCGCGCCGCCCGGGGGGAGCGG